>VYZU01048195.1:17892-60441 GCA_013401355.1 Ceyx cyanopectus | reverse complement strand
GGGGGGGGGGGGGGGGGGGGAGAGCGATCAACGCGCTCACACCCAGGGCTGAGGGGGAAACCGCCGCGCCTCCCTCCCCCCAAACACACACACCCCCGTTTGCTCACCTTCTCGGGGCGCCCAGCGCCGCACTTCGCTTAGCGGGGCTGTTACGGGGACGGCGATACAAACACACACACACGCACCCGCCCACACACACCCCTTCAGGGAGCAGCTCAACGACGGCGTCGACCCCGACGGCGCGGGCCGGTCTCCATCTTACCCCCCTAGCCGTCCCGGAGCGTTGTGTGCGGGGCGCTGAAGAGTGGAGTGCGGGGCGCAGTCGGGACATTCGCTACATTGTTGGCATTCCATTCGCATCACGTGACCCGCGGCGCCCGCGTCATTCCACTCCCGCCCCTCCCGCCACATACCAGCGGGGGGAGGGGCTTGGAGGGCGGGAAGGGCCGTTAAACGTCGTCTGCCCCTGAGGGGATCGGAGGAGGGGAAAGGGGGTTGTACGTGCTCTGTCCCTGTTACGTCTCTTCAGGGACCTTTTCCCGAGGTTTGCAGACGGCTAGTGACGTTTTCCCCTCAGAAAGAAAAGCAAGCAAACAAATCAACCCGCAAAAGAAGCCAAAACAAAAAAAAACTTGACAAACATCTTCCCCCCCACACGCTGTGTTTTGGGGAGAAGGAAGGGTGAGGGAATGGTGTCCCCAATACTACGTCCCTTCAGGGACGTTTTCCCGCTGTTTACAGGAGGTTTGTGACACTTTTCCCCTCAGAAAGGAAAACAAACAAGCAAACAAACCCACAAAAAAAGCCAAACAAAAAAACTTCACAAACATCTCCCCACCACGCTGGGTTTTGGGGAGAAGGAATAGTGGAGGAATGGCATTGCCCATGCTACGTCCTTTCAGGGACTTTTTCTCTGAGGTTTACAGGCGGCTTGTGACATTTTTCCCCTCAGAAAGGAAAACAAACAAACAAACCCACAAGAAAAGCCAAAACAAAAGAAAACTTCACAAACATCTTCCCCCCCACGCTGGGTTTTGGGGAGAAGGAATGGTGAGGGAATGCTGGTTGAGGTGAAAAGAAGTGAGAAAGGCACCTTGGAGGTGCTCTTCTCGCTGGTCTCACAAACTCGTTTTTAAAGTGTGAGTTTTGTGGTGATGATCTTTTCTGATTATCCCACGCTGAAAACCACACACAAAGAGGCAGGGTTTTTGATGCCTATTTGGGCTTTTCTTTTGGTTTCTTGTTTGTTTGGGGGTTTTCTTGAGGGGCTTTTAGCTATTTTTGACTTCTTTTTTAATGTATTTAATTGTGGGAAGGGGTTATGAGGGGCTGGAAGAGGGAATTCACATCTGGATCAAAAATGCACACTCGAGATGCAAGGGATTTTGGGATGCAAAGCTCTCGTTTGACTTCCTTATGGATGAGATGCCTGGATCTGAGCCAGATTTCATGCAAGCAGGAATATTTTGATTTTAGATATCTCTATGGTCTTCAACCAAAAACTATTATCAGTGAGAAGTAATCAACACACACCCCAATATAGCAGTGTTTGGGTGAGGGAGGCTGGCTCTTACCCCTCAACATGCCACATAGGCACAGTAGCCAGGACCAGGCAACACCAATATGGAGTAAGAAGAACAAGAAAGCAAACTTTCTTTTATATATATATATATATATCTTTAAATAATTAACATGGAAGAATCCTGCAGTCCAGAAACAATACTTACAAATTCTTGAAGCCTTGTTGCAAAGCTGAGAGGTGCTCATTGTACAAGCACTGTATTTGGCAGGGAAAATGTCAGCCTTGCAAATTTAAGACAGCACCTATCTTTCATCACATGGCTAATCCCAATGTCTTCAGCAGGACTAAGAGCACATATAAAGAGAAGTCTGTGCATAACTGGCTTTCCAGTATGGGAGTTATATTTTCCAAGCCATGAGGACTATTTTTGCAAGTAATATTACTCATGGACAGTCCTATCTAAGGATATTTCTCTGAGCTTGCCTATAATACTTTTTTTCTTAAAAAAAAAAAAAAAAAAGCTTTCCATGTAAACTGTCAATAGTACTTATAAATGATGCTGGTTTGGAGAACTGACTGCCAATAGAGTGCTGCATTTAATGAGAAAAATGCAGCCTGGTGCACAGAGATTGTTTAGCATCTCATCTAAGGGCAGACAGTTACTGTATATAAATTACTGTTGGAATTTCAGTGTGTCATTAATAATATTATTGCAGGGAGGAAGAAAACTCCAGCTCTCAGAGCTAAAGAAGCCCACTAGGTTTAGAGCAGATTCCAGCATAGGCAGAACATTGCAGGGCAGTGTGGTTCATTTTGCAATCTTCAAATACCTGCAAAACTGAATTAAATTTTCAATGATATGACAGATGGAGTGTGGCTTCATTTTCTGAATTACTTCTGTAATTAACCAATGAAGCATAGCAACATGATTGCCCAAACCAGAGATTGCTCAATGGCTTGAGACCTTTTCCCAACAAAGTTCAGGCTGGTTTAAAGGAACAGCATCAAGATAAAATTTGCTTACTCTGTGCTAATATGCTCTTTCATAACATTTAGTTGTCATCCACATTCTTAAATCTAAGTAAAACAGATATTTTAAATTTCTTTTTCTCCTTTGGAATTGTTTGTTTTCCTTTTGCATTCCAATCCATATGGGAATGAAACTCAGCTGTACTGTTTCATCTCCTGGTTCCAGCCAGCTGAACTCTCTGAATTTCATGGGTTTGCACAGAGTCACTGGGTTTGAATTCCCACCATCAGAGCAGCAGGTACAGGAGATGGCTTGAAACCACTCTCTGGAAAATACTCATATTTGGCTAGTCTTCCACAGACTATTTCTGCTTTTAACTTTTAAAACCCAAAATATTAGAAAACCCATTCCTCAAAAATACTAAGGAAATGGAAATCAGTTGGGTAGCAGCAGGACACAACTCCATTAAAACACAGTTTGATCTCTGTGGTTTTTGATATTGATGTGTATCAGTCAAGTCTTTCCTCCAGACTGTGTTCTCCACAGTAAAGTATCTCCAGAAAGGCAGATGCTGCATAAAAATAACACTATTTGTCTGTACAAATTCATCCACAGACTAGACCATGAGATAATAATCTACCATAAGTAAGGGTCAATGTGTTTACTCATGGGTCTGCTTCAGTGACTCTGCTGGATCTCTGGTGATTACAGCACTCACCTCCTGACTTGCCTGAGCATCTGTCTGCCCTGCTGTGTCCACATGGAGGGAGGGACCACAGCTCCACATTCCTTCTCCTTCCACCCACCTGAGACAGTGAGGGAAGTGGGATCTCAGTGCAGCTCTGCCCCTTTGCATCTAATGCTGTGAGTTACCTTGTCCCCTCCTAATGCTCTTGTTTCATGCTTTGCTGGGCCACAGTGTGACTCTTCCTAACCTATTTTATTTGGAACCAATTACCAAATTGTGCTGCTAAAAATACTCCTAGCAACCAAATAATTGTGATGTGGGTGGATGAACTTTCTCTTTACACAGCTCTCATAGCCGATAAAAGCTTGAACCAGATCAGAAAACTTGAAAAAGAAAGTTAATGTGAGAATATCATCAGCAATGTCTACTTGTCTGCTAGTTTGTTTTTCCAAAAAGAGGATCACAAACGCATGAAATGAAGATGAACGTGTGAGCAAAAGTGCATATGGACATACAGACAAAAATAATTTGCTGGCAGTGACATCCTTCACCAGGACAACATGTCTAGAAAAAAACCTACCGTGACACAAAACAAATTATGTGCAAGGAAAAAAGGCTTAGGTAAAAGTCACTGAATGGTTCTTGTTTTAATATATTGATTTTTTTGCAGAATGATGCTGGGGAATCCTTCCCAAGTCACCAATGCAAAACCAGTTAGAAACAGGAGTTTCTAGCACAGCCCTCAAGCACAGCACGGACAACACAACCTATGTGTGAATACAATAGGTATGTTTAACTGTGATGCCAAATTACATTTGTGGCTGTCAAAATTTGGCTTCAGCTTTGCAGAGGGAACTCAAACCCGGACTGGTGTTAACTGGATGCTCAGACTGCCTTTCCAGCCCTCACACAGAAGGTTCAGAACTCTGAGTTTCACAAGGACCCACGTTCCTATGTACCCTGCCCCCAGCCCCACAATTCACATCAATCATTGACTGCAGCCAGAGCCCAGGCAGCGCCCGAGAAGACTGCAGGAATGTCAGGACTTTGTGTGGAATTTCACCAGCCTCAGCCAGTTGTGCTCTCTCCGTTTGGGAACCAATTGGGCAAGTCCCTGCAATTAGCTTGATGGCATCACTTTGTTCAGTTGCAATGCAGATGGCTTTTGAACATCACATTTCAGAGTTTTAGGAAAATTTTGTAGGCATCCATAGGCAGGGCCCCCCAAAAACACGACTGGAAACATACCAACTAGACACCACACCAGAGAAACCTGGCAGGCAATTGCCAATAAGAAGACAAAATGTCACACAGATGCAGAAGTCACAGCAGGGGATGCTCACAACTCACATCCTCGGGCTGAGTTAGGGACCTGCCTCCATTCAGCTGCAAACCAGACCTGAATTGCAGGCACTTTACCACAATTACTCCTAACTCATAGCAAAAAATCCAACCTTTTCAGAAAGCCTCGAGGTGTGTCCACATCTTAAAAACTTACAAAGATCCTTCTTGTCCTCAGGGAGGTATGGCTAGAAAGAATAAATGTACTAAGAAATAATTCCAACAGAGAGGATCATCAGTCCAGTATCCCTGGGAAAGAAAACTAGACAGTCTATAACCATGTCAACTGGCAAACATGTAAATGGTTTTCTCCCAGCTAAAGGGTAGAACTGAGTCAGAAGTTAACACTTTTAATAGGCTGACTTATCAAAGATCATACAAGGAAAAGCAAAACTTCAGTCAAGGACAAGAAAGTGTCAGATTAGATCTAATTTGACCACATTTTGGGTTTGGTTTGGGTGAGATGTGGGACTCAGGGGAAACCATTCCTCTTCTGAGACGTTGTTGGATCTGCCAGTCTGTAAAAGCAGGGAAGCAGAGTTGGAAGATTTTCAAAAAACTAGTGACCATGGTAATGAGCTTTGAATCAGATCTTTCAACAAGCCTTGGATCTTTCCCTTCAAACCTTGTTATTATGACTAAATCAGCCCAAAAGGGGGGGAAAAATAACAGAAATTAATTTCAACTGCTTAAATTCGGAGAGAAAACAGAACATGGAACAGAATAAAGGAAGGGGTGAGATAGAAACATGGGCACTGGCATGTGTTAAGAAGTACTATTAATGCTTATTCGAAGACAATTAAAATAACAGCACAGATGGGCAAGGAAGTACCACCACAGATAAGAAAAAGACACATAGTGCAGAGGAAGAGAACTAGACAGATCACAGGCTGACATCAGTAATGCACAGGGGAAAAAGGGTCAGCCAATATAAAACATGGAACTGTAAGAAACTCAGCCACGTGCATTCAGATATTCTAGATACACTGAGTCTGTCCACACTGGATGTGAATTGTAGACAGAAGTGGTGAGGTTTTTTTAAAAAAATATATATATTTATACCTCTGTTTTTAAAAAGTCTGCTCTTGTATCAAAGAGTGTGGGAAGTGGGTGGCAGAAGTGACCAGAAATTACAAAAAAAAAAAAAAAAGAAACAGAAGTAAGCCCATTCTAACACAAGGCAACTAACTGCCCATGTGGAACAGCTACTTCAATGAGAACATTCCAGAGCACCGTGGGCCAAGTGTCAGTTCATCTTTCTAAATGTGGTGGTGCACTGAAGGCTGCAACTGCTCTCAAAGAAAATACTTAATATGGGACCACCTCTTGAAGTGGAGATTATATCTCTATGGACAGAGAACTTGAATAGAGAAACACATCTAAGCTGCATGAGTTTTCAAAAGGAACACAGAAATTCAACAGCAAAGCCAGGACCAGAATCCTCATGCACTGAATCACACTCAAGAACTAGATTATACTGTCAGCAAAAAGAAAAATATTTTAAAAGCATGCAAAACTTGAAGACTCAGAGGGGCTGTCCATTTTCTTGGTTCTAGGCTACTGCTCAGACACAAATCCCTAGGGGAACCTGTAAGACTTAGGTTGTGCCCAAGCTAGTCTGCAGAAATTCAGATCCTTTCTGCCACGCAGTCATTTTCCAGTGGTGCTTTAAGCCTGTTGCTACATCTCATTTTCCTAAGTAAACTGTTTTTTCATGGTGGCTGTGCCAACTGAGCTGACCTTATGCTGGCGTACCACAGCTGCAAGATGGTGCTGAGCAACCCTAGGGTGTAGCAGGGTGAGGCAGCAGCTGCTGGCTCACAGCACCTCCTGATCTCAGAGCACAGTGGGGGTGCAGCACTCTCCTGTGCAAGATCTGCCCACAGAAGTGGCACATTCTCAGAGCTCCTGCTGAGCCTGGCACTCAGCTGCCCTGTTGCTGGTGCTGTAAGAGAGGGCCTGAGAGCTGAGCAAGTTGTGTGGTGCTGCTGTGAGGGACAGGGCTCCAGGGGAAGCCTTCCTTGTTTAGATCGCCCTCAGGAAGGAAGCAGGGTAACAGAGAGGCATCTCAAAGCTCCTCCAGTCAACAAACCTCACATACTTTCTTGGGGGAGAGAAGAAGATACTGATAGAAGAAAAACTTTAGTCACACCTTTGTGTACTCTAGGAGATGAGATCCTGTGTGCTTTGCTCTCGTTTAAATAGCTGTATCAGCAACCAAGGGCACCAGAAAGCTGAGAGAATGTGTTTACTATTGTCTAAGAGGTGAGAGACTTGCATGAATAAAATAACTTGGCCTGAATCCCATAGATCAGTTGGTATACTCACAGGCAGGGTGCAGGGAGGTGGGGGTACCATCTCCTGGTCTCTGCAATAGAAACAGAAAATTGCATGCTGGGATTTGTCATCTGTATGTGCCACATGTTCTTTTTTTAAATATAAAGTTTGGTGGTTATCAGGTTCAGGATTACAGACCCTAAAAAGCTGTTGTGGAAAACTCTGGGAGACCCTTGAGTAGGAGACTGAAAAATCTCCAACTGTCCATAATTCTCTACTAGAGTAGCATCATGGAATAATGTAACGTGAAAACTGCATCCAGACTGAAACACTTTCCACTCTAAAAATGCTTCACCACCACATGTTCCTGTTTGATGACTGTCATTATCACCACATGTCTCCCAGTCTTCCACACAGTCTTTCAACCTACATCTATTTTGAACTTTCTTCCCACCCCAGCCACTGCTTTTAGCTCACTTCAGGAATGCACACTCGCTTGACTAAAAAGCTCCACAGCAGTCCTAAACATACTTTCAATTTTTAGCTATTTTCTTGCAGTCACTGTTCTACGTTTACCTTTGCATACTGTGCTAAAGCTCAGAAAATCTCCACTCCTTGATTAAAGAAAAAAAAGCTCTCAATGTCAGAGGTAGCTTTTATTCATCATCATTCACTAAAACTGCAGGTTGGATAATACATCATTTACAAATAATTAATATACAGAATTTGCTTATCATGAGAATCACCACTGAGTCTGTAACTAAAATGAGTAAAGACTTCTCTAAGTCTTAGAATGTGATAAACACACAAACAGTGACATCATTTTACAGTAAATCAAAGTGAATACAGACACAGAAGTCACAACTAGTATTTGAAAGCAGTGTCTCACAGCAGCATGCAAAACATCTCAAGTGGCCCTTGCTTTTCTATTACCATGA
This sequence comes from Ceyx cyanopectus, assembly GCA_013401355.1. Taxonomy (NCBI): domain Eukaryota; kingdom Metazoa; phylum Chordata; class Aves; order Coraciiformes; family Alcedinidae; genus Ceyx; species Ceyx cyanopectus. Next base: position 52,705 of record VYZU01048195.1, on the reverse strand, counting down.
CTACAACTCTCCTCTGTACTCCGGCCATTACCTGCTTCAGCTATTGTAATTTGCCTACAGCTGCTCTTCAGGCTCTCTCATACTCCCAATTATTTGGGAATCTAATCACCTGTTAATTTACATTCTCCTCCCTCCCCAGCTGAAAGATACCATCTTGTTTCCTGCTCTTGTCACTGGCTCCCTGACTCCCCACCTATAAACATTGTCTCTCTCCCATTCCCTCTCTTGCTTCCTCTGTGCCTCCTGATGCTCTCCTGCCACAATACCTCTGTCTCCTCCCAGCCTCTGTTCTGTAGCCTGCTTTTATGCAGGGAGCTGCATGAGTTGAAGTAATATTGGTTTTACAGGGACAAGAGCTCGTGCATGGGCTTCTTGACTCCTGAAAGTCATCTGTGATGTCCATGGCAGATTAATAAAGAAATATCAGTGTTTCTGAATAGCATCAAGTCATTGAACCCAGGACTGTCCTTCTCCAGCTATGTTCTTCAGTCCTCCTGCCCTTGTGATTCTTGGGCTCTGCAGGATCTATTTTTCCTCCCAAGACAATTGACTCATGGTTTTTTTTTTCCTTGACCAATTGACTCTGAATTCTTTAGGAGTGAGATTACTGGCTTTGTATTTGCAAAGCACCCAGTTCACCTTTATAGTGCTGTATAAATGCTTATCCCACTGTAATTATAGCAGCCAGTAGCTTAGACATGCTGTCCTGTACTCTGGGAGGAAGCAGCCAGGTTTCTGTGCGTCACACAGAGGAAAGTGACAGGCTGTGTTTGCTTGCTAATTAAAACATTTCAGTGACTTTAGCCTGAGCAACATAAAACTGCCTTGGATAGCCTAAATGTGCCTCAATTCAGATTGCAGAGAAGATATCTCCAGACAGAACAAGAAGATGCCCTGGTGGTGATGGTCAAGGCAAAGTTCTGTCTCAGAAGCATGGGAATAGAAAGGATTGATCCTGGCTGTTCCCTCACCTTCTGGAGCTTTAGGGACAAATATTGTCAGAAAACTTCTTGTGTCCTAAAGGATGAAAAATGTCATTGTTTTTCTGTATTTATTGTTGTAACAGGTTCAGAGGCAGGTTGTAATAGGTTCACTGGCCCTCCTTCCAGTAAATTAGTAGGGTAATGGTTGCTTCTGCCCTGAACTAGGAGCTTTCCCACAGGGCCACAGTGTGTTAATTCCATGCAGCATCCAACCTCTTTTTTTTCATAATGAGGCAACTGGGCAAAGTATAGATCAGCCTCAGCCCACATTGTTACACCCAGCCTCACCAGAACCAGTCAGTGAGTCATAGGCCAAGCTCCATGGACTCCATCTGGACATTGACATTGAAGGTGCTCTCCCTCCTCCCCTGCCTGTCTTTCCTAAAGAGCTTATTCCTGTCTATTCCTTCATTCCAGTCACAGGAGTCATCCCACCACATCTCAGTGATGCCAGTAAGATTACAGCCCTGTAATGGTCCTGGGCAACCTGCTCTAGCTGACCCTGCTTGAGATGTTCGCACTAGAGCAAAAGATTCCTTCCAATTTCAGGTAGTCTGGCCCTAACAAGTTTGTAGCACCTACAATTCATCCATTCCTCCCAGGGAGCAAAGAGAACTCCTTCATGGGCTGCACAGCTCTTCAGCTGGAATCAAAGCGGGCTGGGGGGAGGAGGACCCCTATTAATCCCGTAATGACAATTCAATTGGGAAATTGTCCTTTACCTGACCTTATTCTCGTATTTTTATGACTAAGGAACCCAAAGGACATCAGGCTGAATTTATTCATAGTCTGAGAATTATGAAAGCACCCTCTGAGGCAGTTTCCTCTCGCACTGCCACACCATTGAAGGCAGCCCTGACCTTTGGGGACCACCCTCTTCAGGAATGGAGGGTTATTCAGCCTGCATCCTGTTTGAGAGCCACACGCCCCTCCTGACCAGCCGACTCACTGCTGGAGCTGGGGACTGACTGCTCGTTTCAGAGCTTTCCCACTGTGAAGCAATGCTCCTGAAGTAGTGACCAGTTGTGAGAGCGTGACCCACTCTTCCTGGTGCTGCATCAGAACTGAGTTCCCTCTGGATGTATCCAGCTAAAGCAAGACTGATCCCACAAACCTGCAGGCAGAGGTGTCAGCAACTTGGCTAGGGTCCGAAGGAAATCACACCCTTGGGGTAGAGCCTTGCATATCATTTAACCTCAGCTGAATACATGTAGGAAGCAGTGATCTGGCTCTCTCTAATCCTTATTGAAGATAAGCCCTTTAAAGTCCCTGGATACTGCAGGCTGGGCCAGCTTGGCACTTTTGCCAAGTCGGTGAAACGTTTTGACAGCAACTGCTTTCCTTTGCCCCAAAACAACAACTGGCTCTTGTTCTGCTTGTTTTCATCCTGGAGAAAAACATCACATTTCCATCTTGCTCTGCATTACTATGAGAGAATGCCAGTGCCATCACAATTTCTTTCATGCATGAATACACAGACTCCTTGCATCCCAATCTCCCTTTTCCCAGGTCTCTTGTGTTGGGACTAGTGTGTCCTGGGTTTCACGCTGGCCCCATCAAGAGGCTGAAGAAAGAGAGAGCAGTTTGCAGAGCAGAGAACAGACTGTGCTTGCCATTCTTCCTGCTGGGGAGAGTCAAACCAGTCCATCCTTTCAGGGAATCACAGGAATGTAAGCCTGGAAGGATCTAGTGTAGGCTGTTCCTCTTCACTATGGCAGATTTTTGTCTAGTCTTAAAAACTCCAGTGCAAAGATTCCACACATTTCTCCTCGTGAGCTCGGTCCAGTGTTTCATGTCATGTTGGAGGCTGTGACTTGAGGCTACCCTGTGTCCAGATCTGCTAGGCATTTTCTTTTTCTGCCCAGAAAAAAAAACTGTCTGCAGAGATTTTTGAGGATTATCTATACCATAGCTTGGATAAGAAGGCTACACATGTGGAAAACCTGGACATAGCCCCAGGACCTGTCCTGACCTATTGTACAATCTGTCTGCAGAAAACTGGGCACTGCAGAGCAGGACAGCATCAGGCAACACACTGAAACTATGATCCTTAAGACACAGAACAGCAGTTGTGTGATGCCCAGGGTATTAGGCACAGACATTGCTGCATTATCTTGGGTCCTGCTTTGAGTTGCACTCATCCTTTGTGGCCAGGCCCAGCCTTCCTGGGTCTCTACCTTCACATTTTTCTTCAGTTATTCCCCTCCACACCATATTAGGCTCACTAAATGAATGTGTATTTCTTGCAGCAGCCCCAGTCTCCATTGCAGGTGCAGAGCAGCAGAGCACTGGGGTGAAGAGTGACAGAAATCCAAAGGTACCATGTGAGACACACAGAAGAAACATGTAATTTTGGGGACCGGTATTTCCCTCCTTGTCTTCCACCACTCCTTTTATACTGAGGCACAGCTGTTTGCATGACCCCGGAGTGACCTAGAATCTGACCTAGAAAAAGGGGAATTCCACACTAAACAATGTTTTGGTGTTTTCTTCCTTTTCTCTGACTCTTTTCCTTCTTGTTTTCTTTTCCTTTCCAGCATTCTCTTCACTTATACTGGACCCTCTCCTGTAACAGGTCAGGGACTTTCTTTGGGCACAATTTGTACCAGATTTATTGTCTTCCTGCTTGGAGGTTCATCTTGTAACATCTTCCTCCTCCAAGTGCATCCAAGTTTCTCTCTCTCTTTTTCCTCTTTCCTTTGAGCTTAGTGTTTTGAAGGAAGTTGATCAAACTGAGCATTCTTGTGAATTTGAGCTTGGTTGCCAATAATGTGATTCATTCCCCTGTAAGGAAAAGTGCTGGCAATAAAACATTCCCCATTCCCTTTTCTTAACATGCAAAATACTGTTACTGCTCAAAACAAGCAAATATTTGTACTCAGAACAAAGTGCTACACCATTAATTGCATGACAACCTGAATTCTTAAAATACCCTTAAAATCTGTCTTAGAAGAAGGAAATATTACCAGCAGAGGCCTTGAAAGAGATGAGATGTAAATTATAAAGCACAATGAAATGGTACTTTGCCTCACATCCTTCACATTGTTACCTTACCCTCAGCAGGACCAAACTCAGGCAGTTTATCCTTTGTGCTTTGTATTGCGGATATTTTAAGAACACTCCAGGGAAATGCAAAATAGTTTCAGGGGGGAATAGTGTTATTTACTTGAATGAAGGCAGTTGAGGAGCTGAATGATCTGTTCAATGACTGGAGTTTAACGTCCCAGTTTGTCCCCTCTAGCAGTGCAGGTGTGGCAGGACAGGCAGCATCCTCTGGCCTTGCTTAGCAGAGTCCCCTGTGGGACAGGCCACTGCCACCTTCCCTACACATGGACATCCCCACCTGTGCTTTCCTTTCTCACCTCCCTTCTGCCTGCTGCAGTGCTCCAGACAGCAAAAGGTTTTGCACACCCATCAAGCAGAGAGCCTGGCACTCTGCACACTCCTCCCCAAGAAGCCAGAGAGTTTGACAAAAAAACCCAACCCAAACAACAACAACCAAACAAAACACAATAGTAGTTTAGGATTAAATATGCATTGTTATAGTCAGGAAAGCAGGATTTGTCTTTCCTGGGAGTCTTTTAAAAGCTCTGATATTAGTAAAAGAGCACCCTGATGGTACAAAGTTCTGCAGAGGATGTACCGGAGAGCTTTGTTTTGAGGGTGACAGAGCCTAGAAGGGGCTGCCCAGGGAGGTTGTGGAGTCTCCTGATCTGGAGACACTCAAGACCCACCTGGATCTGTTCCTGGGTGACTTGGTCTAGGTGCCCCTGCTCTGGCAGGGGGGTTGGACTAGATGATCTTCTAGGTCCCTTCCAACCCCTGACATTCTGTGATTCTGTGCTGTTTGTCATAGCTTTGGCTTTTCTCCAGGCTGGGCTAGGAAGCAGCAAGCACAGAGTGGTATTTCCCACATTCAGCAGCATCCCTGCAGCTTTGCTCATGCTCCATCAATGACTCACAGGTAGGACCAGCAGCTCTTGCACCTGATGTTTTTCAAACCGACCAGCTGCTTTCAAGTACCTTTTTCCCATCCACTATCTCTGATAAAGCCACCCACAACCTTGATCTGGACTGCTGCCCTAGCAAGAAGCCAGGATACTTTCAAGCAGCCTGAAAAACATGTAAAACCCCCTGCATTTTGGCTGTCAGCAGCCAGTGTGCATAGAGCTAAAGGAGTTCTGCAACTCATGTCCCACAGAAAACAGGAGGATAAACTTCACAGGAACAGCCTATTCTTGGTGGCCTTCCCCCACTGACAGTACTCATCAGGCAGACTGCTGTACTTTAATGTCATTTTAAGATCTAGTCCATATATCAGCATTTGTACAGAAGAATTTAGCAATAACTGTGACCTGTTTTATTAATATTTCATACTTGCAAATTGTTGTGCTTAGCTAACAGTTCATGGCTAACAGGCAGGGAATCCTCTATACCTCTAGTAATAGAATTTTTGCTATTCCTGTATTTGAGAGTTTCACCTCCTTTCATATAATGGTGTCTCTTTTCCTATCATTTGTTTCACTGAAAAAGATCTCTTTTTTTCAAGGTAACATTAAGTGACAATGGTGTTTAAATAATCTGAACACATGCATTGAATCACTGCATCAGCTGGTAATTACTACACCTTTGCATTCCTCAAGCCCAATTAACACACCAAAGAGTCTTTTATCTTGCTTCATATTGAACAATTCTAATCTAAGAGGTACCAAAAAGCCATTTCTCCTGATTTTCTATGTCCTGGAGTTTTATAGAAATGAATCTGAATTATTCTCAGCTCTGTAACAGGGATAAGAAAGCATAAAGCTGCCTGTGAAGTAGTGTCAAGCTAAGGTCTTTTTTTGTCCAACCACTTCATTATAAATAACTTCTTTATAACTATTTATTTCCATTCTTCCCCTTAATTTACAACTCCCCCTCCCTCCTCCAATTCTGTGAGGCATTTAGTTATTTTTTTGAGGACTGCACTTTCTTACACACCTGCTGAACACAACATTCTCACAACAGTCTGAAATGTCACAGTCTGTCCTGCTGCCACATCTAATGTCATGTAGCCTGTCATCTGAAAGCACCAGGTGATGGATGGACAGAAGTCACCTTCTGACTCCAGCTGAATCACCTTTCATCATCTCACCAGAGCAAGATTACTACAAACACTATAAGCAGGGTTTACTAACCTGTTTCACTGCAAGAAGTCTGGAGAGCTCATCCTGGGCAGCTCTGCCAAGGGAGCTGACAGGGAAGGAACAGTAAGGAGGTAAAAGCTCTGCCTTCCTCCCACTGCACCCTGGCTGCAGTGAGCACCTCTGCCTTTGGGATGGCTCATCTACAACCCCAACGTGCCTCCATAGCTCTGCAGCAAGGCTCTGATTGCAAACAAAAGGTCATTTAAATTTCCCCAGCACCTTCTGCCAGGTGCAAATGGAATCTGATGCAGCTGATAACTCTTTACACACAGAGATCAGGCTTTCTCTGTCAAAGGAATAGGTGTGCACAAGTTTTCTATCAACTTTTCTTTCACTGCTATTGTGTTCTGGGGAGACAAAGTGGTTCTGCCTTCCATTATGCCTACAGGACATGCTGGTTTATTGGCACTGCTCCCACCACTGTCGTGAAGATTATGTCAGTGTTTCCACTAAGCACTGTGTCTCTGAGGAGCTTATGGTAACTGAGCTGTCAGAATCCATTCTGGACTCAAAACTCACATATTGTAAATTCCCAGTGATGGACATTTCCTTTCTTTAAAATACATTTGAGTTAATTGCTATTGCAATACACATGACAGCATACAGAAAATAATTGGGTTTTCTATTGCACTATTTAAAATGTTGCAGGTAATTTATCTCAGCCAGAACATTTTTGCCCTAAGTGGCCACTCAGGAAAAAAAAAAAAAAAAAAAGAAAAAAGAAATAAAACCCCCCAAAGTTACAGAATTGTGTTTTCTGACCTGCACTTTGAGCCATAAAAGGTATTTCTGAGATGTAGCTGAGCTGCCTGAGTGCTGAGGCTTTGTGCTTGACAAGAATTGCCACCTGGAACCACTTATTTTGGAGGAAAGTTTTTCTTGACTCTTTATGATGCTGCTTGTGGAGGCAGGACACATGTAATGGGTTACACACCATGGACCTTTGTTGTGAAGGATGTGCATTGCTCCCACAAACTTTCTGTGGGGCTCTGTGAGCCCCAGAACAAAGCAAAATGAAACAGGCTTCTTACTATGGCTGCCCAGAGAGGATTTATTTATCAACAGCTCTGCTGTCATTAAAGAATCATTGTGAAATACCCAGACATGGGGAGGTTCTTTGTGTTAAGATCTGTCCTCCTGGGGCAGAGAAGAAAATAACTGTTCTGGGTGTGTGGGATGCATCTTTATCCACCTACTATTTTCAGTAAAAACTGTGTGTGCCACAGACTGGAACCTTCTAGAGATGCTGAAGAGGAGCATGTGCATGAACATTTCTGTCCTGAGGTAATGTCATACAAACAGCAGGGGGGAAATGGAGAATCTATGGTAGAGTATTACCCAAGTTATAAAAGCACTTTATTACTCTATTGTGTGTCTGACATTTCTGGAACAATTTAGCAGATGTATTTTATAGAGAAATGACAACATGTTTTAATGAAATCTAGGTTTAGATTCTGGCAACATTTCCTCCTTAATTTTATATTTTGTAACTAAGTCTACTACCCCCACCAGGAAAAATCAGTAGAATATTTAGGACATCTCACCATCACACCTTCACATCTATTTGTACAGAGAAGAAAAGAACTGCCTGTGACTGACCAGGACTTAACTTTTTCTTTACTTGAAACTCTATTCTGTCTTCCTCTGCTGACAATTACAAGTTCCAGTTTGTTCTGGTCTCTTCCAGGTGAAATTAAAGCAGCCATTACAGTTTTTTTTCTAGACCTCTCTTATGTAACATCTCTTGTTGACTTAGATCACAATTAAAAAAAAAATTATAGTTCAGTCAAATATATTTGCTTATGAGAACACTTCTGACACGGGAGTATCTCTGCTGATTGTGTTTCTTCCTCAAAAGTATGTGAAAGCTGCTGGTCTCCAGACAAACCACTGTAGGTGTTTAAGATTAGGAAAAAATAGAATCATAGCATGTTTAGGGCTCAGTTCTAAACAGAAGAAGGAACAAGAACTGAAGCTTAAATGAAACAGTACCATTTTCAAGCAGCACTACAGGCTTCTTGAATCCACACTAACTTTGGTACAAAACACTGGAAATTAAAACACTGTAATGAAATCTACTGCACACAGAACATTCTGAACATAAAACATCAGTGATGGCACCATGACACAAAACAGCAGCAATTATACCTGCAAAGAAAATGCAATGGTGTTCCTCCTTCACCAGTTAACACCAGTTTGCAGCAGAAGCTCCATCATACGTGAGACTTTGGTCACAGGCTTGGTTGGAAAGATGCTTGAAAGATGATTGTGCTGTTGCCAGAACAGGACAGTTGAACCTTATACAAACAAGATCAAGTTCTCTCTTAAACAGCTTTATGGGATACTCACACAGCCCTGGAAATGAAGGAGTGCTATGTAGTCCTGGTTAGGAGAAACTCACAAAGGTAGCCAGTAAATCAGAAGTCCTGGGAGCCTTGGGAACCTGCAAACAGCATGCTGCAGAGGGTGAGGCTGATTCAGATTATTTGAACTGAGATTCAGTACACTCTGAAATATTCAAGTTTCATTTTTCTGGTCATCTGTTACAATTTTTCTGCTTTTTCGAAGGTTTATCTCAAGGGTTGATATCCCAGGCCCAGTTTTGCCATTTCTTTCTGTATATTCCCAAGGACATTTTTTCAACACCCAGTCTCATTCATACCTTTCCCAGATGCTTTCCCCTGCTTCCTAAAACCTGAGAAAATGTGCTGGGTGAAGCAACTGGCATCTCACTGCCATGGAAGGGACAGACCCTATTGCAATTCCTCCTGTCTCCCAGCTGTTCAGGGCACTTGCTTCCACCTCTTCTCCTGCATCAGGTCTGGCAGTTGTGGAATTGGTTTAGAAAATGTCAAATCCAATTCATTGGCAGAAACCCAGCCCACACCTGCAAAGTTCTATCTTAAATAGGCAATTTAGCTTATTGGAAGCATCTAGTGATGGCCACACCTGGCAGAAGGGAGGGAAAATCCCCTTTACATCACTGAAAGTCAGGACAGGCTGTGGGGAGCTAAATCCCCCTGCTTTGGCAAGAGGGAGTTGTTAGATTAACTCAGGTGGGAATCCAGTGCCCTGTGTTATGCCTCATTTAACCAGACAGCACCATCTCCAGTAAAACCTGCACCCCACAGTCACAGAAACTGTGTTTTCATTCCAAATGATCTTCAACTTTCTCTTCCAAATACATCAAGTAAGAATCTAAGATTTTAGCCTTGAAATAAACTGATTGTTAATACAGCTCATTAATAACCAATTAAGTCATGCCTGAATTTACTTAAAACTCAAGCACACAATGTGATTTTTCACATAAAGCACCTAAAAAAGCTCTAGCAGAAGGAACTACTTAGATTTGCAGCAGAAATGTGCTTTATTTGTTACAGCTGTTCCTTTATGATACCTGATTCTAGACAGGAATTCCTTTGGTTTGGAAATGGTGGTTTCACATCCCGAGCCCAGAGTGTGTCTGTGTTGTCCCAGCAGGGGGGCTGCACTGCACCAAGAGACACCCAGAGCAGGGGTATTTTATATAAATATATATAAAAAATCTGTGTAAATTAGCATGCATCTCCTTACAAGGGGGAGGGTGGAGTGGGGTGAGTCTCTTTGGTCCTGATTTGGGTCTCAGTCTCCTGCCACCTTCCCCTTCTGCAAACCTTGGCTGACTTCAGTTTCTTCTGGCAACCACCCATCCCTCAGCCTCTTCTGGGCAGCATTCTGCTTTTTATCAGGCTTTTTACACTCGTCCTCAAAGGCCTAGTCCACAGTTTTTCAGGGTTCAGTGATAAAGCAAATGCTGCCTTATCTCTCAGCTCCTTCCCCTGGCCACCAGCTCATTGTTTTGCTAATTGGAAAATGTCACTGCCTGCTGTACAACATTATCAGGGCAGATAGAATTAATTTTAACACTGTCATAAACTGTATTGTTGCCTGGGAAATCAAATCCTGCAAATGGTGGCAGGGCTGAGTCATTCCCTTTGGTAAGAAAATGATGCTCTGCTGTAACTTAATGCAGATTTAAACTGTACAACACTATCCAGGCTGCTACAAAAGGCAGTTAATAAAAGCTCTGGGTGAACTCCAATAGGTTGTTGATTCTCTTGTATTAGGTGTGCTGTAAATCACTCTTTTAAACCAAATACTGTTAGTTACACTAGAGATTAACTTCAAGAGCTTTTTTCCTTTTGTAGCATGAACTCATAATCCTTTTTCTTCACGATGTACAGAGAATCCTCATAAGGGAATATATTTTTTCCCTCCCTTACATGTTTTTAAAGTAAGTAACAGTGGAAATATATATTTATAGTATTTGCAAATGTGAAACCAAACAGCAAAATCCCCCTTAGAGCACACAACTTTTAAGAGCTGTAACACCTTAACAAGAATATGCTTTGTTCATGGTGCAGATTTTTTTTTTCTCTCTCATACTTGGGAAATTTACTCAACACCGAGTAAATTCACTCTGAATCTCCTTACTCAGAGAAGTAAATTGTATAATTATATAAATATAGGATAGGAGTGATTAAAGAAGGGCAGAGACAGGCTTCTCAGCTGTGCCCAGAACGAGAGGCAGGGCCACATACCAAGATATCAGATATCAGAAATTTCATTTAAATGTAAGAAGAAAAACAACCCAAATGGGTTTTTGTTTGTTGTTTTGAGTTTGGCTTTGTTTGTTTTTTAACTGTGAGGGTGGCTGAGAGGTTGTGCAGAGAGGTCTCCCCATCCTTTGGAATTCTCAAAACCCACCCACATTGTCCCTGAACAATTGGCCCTTGTTGATCCTTCTTAGAGCACAGGTTTGGATTGGATGGTCTCCTCCAGAGCTCCCAGCATCAGCAGTTCCAGAAGTCTCTGATATTTGCTTATTTTGCACCTGCGAGCACATAATTTCTGCACTGTCTTAAAGGAGAAAGAAAAAAAAATAATAAAGAAGTTACTCACAGAATATTAGGGGTTGGAACAGAGCTTCCAAGAGGGCAGAGTACAGGGTTCTCCCTTGAGCTGCTGGACACACTCTTCTTAATGCACCCCAAGATACCACTTGCCTTCTTGGCCACAAGGGCACACTGTTGTTCCATGGATGAGAAATAACTTTACAGCACCTGCAATCACAGACTCATAAAATGTTAAGAGGTTGGAAGGGAGCTCTGGAGACCATCGAGTCCAACCCCCCTGCCAGAGAAGGATCACCCAGGGCAGGCCACACAGGATCGTGTCCAGACAGGTTTGGAAAGTCTCCAGAGAAGATTCTACAACTTCTCTGGGCAGCCTGTTCCAGTGCTCACTCACCCTCACAGTAAGGAAGTTTTTCTTCACGTTGAGGTGGAACTTGCTGTGTTCCCATTTGTCACCACTGCCCCCTCACTGGACACCACTGGAAAGAGACTGGTCCCTTCTACTTGACACCCTCCCTTCAGATATTTCTAAACATTCATAAGATCCCCTCTCAGTCTTCTCTTTTCCAGGCTAAACAGCCCCAGGTCTCTCAACCTGTCCTCCTAAGGAGATGTTCCAGTCCCTTCATCAATTTTGTAGCTCTCTGTTGGACTCACTCTAGTATTTTCCTGTCCCTCTTGAACTGAGGAGACCAGAACTGGACACAATACTCCAGATGTGATTGAGAAAATAATGTACAAGTCAAATCTATGAAAACAAATGAGCCCTTGGCTCCCATTCTAATATGAACAGCAACCAACTCTCAACATTTTTACAAGTTACCACATGAGAAATAGAGATTTCTCTCCTGCTTTGTAAGACACAACCACAGACTCAAATTTAACCTAAAACAAGATTCCATTCTTGGAAGAAACAAGACCATAAATGGAAAGCATATGCATCTGATCTTTCTCAAATGCAGTATTGAGGGAAGCTAAATTCTAAGTATTATTTGTGTTATTTAGCCATATTAGACATTAGTTTACACATCCCTGGATAGAAAGAAGAGTTGTGTTGGTTTTTTCCCCAGAGGCAGCATCAGTAGCTTATGTAAAGCTTCCCAAAGCATTAGAAGACAGAGGCAGTGGAGCAGAGTCTGGCTGGAGGTCTGTGACTTGTGGCGTCCCCCAAGGGTCAGTGCTGGGTCCAAAAGACCCGCCTGGATCTGTTCCTGGGTGACTTGGTCTAGGTGCCCCTGCTCTGGCAGGGGGGTTGGCCTAGATGATCTTCTGGGTCCCTTCCAGCCCCTGACATTCTGTACGCCTCGTCACGCAACTCCCGCTCCTGCTGCTGCCCCGCAGCGAGGCGGCTGCCGCTCCCCACGGCCTCTCCTCGCGAGTATGGAGCTCCCGACACCGCCTCCACCCGAACCGCCCGCAGCAGCGCAGCGCTCGCGGGGTCACGAAGAAGAAACCCGCGGGCGGGTCTGAGGCCGCTCCGACCACCCTCCCCCTCAGACCGCTGTGAACATCTGCACCCCGTGGCACTTCGGGGGGAACTCTTGCATCTCCCCTCCCCGCGTAACCCGCCCCGCCATGGCTCCTCCCTCCTCATCCTCCCTCCCTCCGCCTCCCTCCCGCCGCTCGGCGCCGCCCTCCTCTCGCGAGAGCCGCGGCCTCAGGCGGGTCTGGCCGCAGGTTGCGCGCCGGGGCGAAATGGCGGTTGAGTCGCGGGTCACGCAGGAGGAGATCAAGAAGGAGCCGGAGAAGCCGATCGACCGGGAAAAGGTGGCGGGGAGGGGATATAGGGAGAGATGTGGCGACGCTGTGGGGCCTCGGGGCGGGAAGGCGGCGGGAGGGGGGGGTTGGTTGAGGCGGCCCCTCGCTCGCCGGCTCTCGGCCCCTCGCTCGCCGGCTCTCGGCCCCTCGCTCACCGACTCTGTGCCCGCAGACGTGCCCGCTGCTGCTTCGCGTCTTCACCACCAACAATGGGCGGCACCACCGTATGGACGAGTTCTCCCGCGGCAACGTGCCCTCCAGCGAGCTGCAGATTTACACCTGGTGAGGGGGCGGCGGCCGCCCGGGACCCCCGCGATCGAGGCTCTGTGGGCGGGGGCTCGGGGCGGTGTCGTGGAGCTGCTCTGGCCTCAGTTCCTTGGCTGGCTGCGGGTGGAAGTTCAAAGGGCGGGACGTGGGGAAGTTTTCACGGGGGTAGTTGTGGAGCGGCAGCTGCCACTGAGATGGAGCGTTTGTGTCTAAGCTCGACGTGGCATTTGGAGAAGCACAGCTTTAATTAGCTGCTGATTGCCACGGGCTGAAATTGAATGCAGTTCAATTCCCAGCTCCTGATGCACATAATCACACTGAATCACAGAATGTTAGGGGTTGGAAGGGACCTAGAAGATCAGAGGCTTATATTGTGGCATATCATTGGTTATCCCAACGAAGCTGTTCAACACAAAGTTTATCCTTTAACTAATGCTTAGATTTTGTTCCAACAGTCCTGTTTTTTCAGTAGAAATAGTTGGTCCATAGAATCATAGAATGCTTAGGGCTGGAAGGGAGCTCCAAAGGGCATCTAGTGCAGCCCCCCTGCAGGGAACAGGGATACCCTCAACTAGAGCAGGCTGCTCAGAGCCTTGGCCAACCTCACCTGGAATAGCTCCAGGGATGGGGCCTCAACCACCTCCCTGGGGAGCCTGTTCCACTGAGCCACCACTCTCAAGGGAAAGAACTTCTTCCTGAGATCCAGCTTAAATCTCCTCTAATTTAAACCCATTACCCCTCATCTGTTCACTCTGCCCTTGGAAACAGCCCCTCTCCAGCCTTCCTGGAGCCCCTTCAGGCACTGGAAGGTGCTCTAAGATCTCCCCGGAGCCTTCTCTTCTCCAGGCTGAACCACCCCAGCTCCTTCAGCCTGTCCCCATAGCAGAGCTCTTTCAGCCTCTGAGCATCTCTGTGGCCTCCTCTGGCCCTGCTCCATCAGCTCCATGTCTGTCCTGTGCTGAGGGCTCCAGAACTGGATGCAGTTCTCCAGCTGAGGTCTGAGCAGAGCAGAGGGGCAGAATCACTTCTCTTGCTGCAGCCCAGGATGCAGTTGGCCTTCTTGGTCCAGAAGGCTTGAACTGCAGTGTGAATAGGGTGTTGGTTTAATTCAGAGGCAATGGAGAGCAGAGCAATGTGTTTCTTTTTGTATGGTCAGGTAACTGCTTTAACAGAGCTGCATTTGTTGCTTTCAGAAGTAGTCTGGAGAATGCTTTGACCTGTGTTGCAAGCACATTAGTTATTGTTGACAATATTTGGAAGAATGCTTTTCAAAGTGGATTATATAATACTTTATAAATCTTATTTTTCCTTCAAGGTGTCTGCAAGGGTTGTAACTTGTATGGTTGACTAAATCCATTTTTGTGGCTAGCAAAGCAGCAGTTGTAATGTGGTTCTTAATGGGATTTATGGACTCAGTCCAGGCTGTTGATCATGTCTGAGCTGTTTGCCATCTGCAGGAGTCAGAATGGGCATCGTCACCACACTGCTCCTGGTTGCTTGAAGCTTGGAGTCAGAGCATAGTCTGCCTAATTAGAGCTGCTTTAGTTGTGATAATTGAGTCCTTTTGTTTTTGAAATGCTTGAAATAAGCTTTAGCCCTGGTCTAGTTGAAGGGTGAGAAAATGAGGAATGCTGCCTGTTTGGGCAGAAATTAACATTTTGATGAAATGGAAAACTGATTACATGTTTGTTGTTGTTTTTTTCTTCTTTTCTTAGATTTCCCCTAATATTCAATAAATTATTTTAACCTAGGTGTTAGCTTAGGTGAAGAAACTCACACTGTTCATTGCATTACAGCATTTGAAAACAAAATAGGCCCTTGCTATGTAAATGGTGACTCTTCTGAGAGAACTGTAATAACAGGTGTTAAAACCATGTGAAGATTAATAGTCAATATCACAGTAAAATGGCAGCTACATTTGCACTAGGCTGTGTTGTCTCCCATGTCCAGTACATGGTGAATTCTCTCAGGTGCTACAATAAATAACCAGATCAACATCTCCTCACTTGGTCATTAGGTCAAAATGTGTTATTAGAAGATCTGAAATGTAAAAACTCACTCACTTCTAGGTATAGAGGGAAAGTATGCAAAGGCAAGGAAACGTATGGTCAAGTTGAAGTAATATGTGGGTTTCATTTCATGTAATTAAATGGGTTTTGGGAAGCTTTGTTTGGATTGTTGCTGCTTTTGAGAAGATGAAGCACCTGGGTTTGTTTGTTTCCTGTAGGATGGACGCCACTCTGAAAGAGCTGACCAGCTTGGTGAAAGAAGTTTACCCAGAGGCACGCAAGAAGGGCACGCACTTCAACTTTGCAATTGTTTTCACAGACCTCAAGAGGCCTGGTTATAGGTAAATGGTGTTTCTTCTCTGGATTAATAGAAGACTTCAGGCAGCAGAGCAGTAATTGGCAGTGGTTTTAAAGTTCAGAGCCAACATAGCAGTTTTTGGAGTTCTTAATGACAGACCATGTGATGACCCCTGCAAACTCACTTCTGCTTGGTGGCCATTGTTACTGTGGTCTCAAAACCATGAACCCATGTGCTTGAAGGCTTGGGTTGCTCTGTTGGCAACCAACCAGAACAAGGACCTGCAGCTTGAGATAAAGCTTTGTGGTAGGTGTTGTGTCTGAGGTTGCATTTGAGTTTTAGCAGTGATGTTGTTGCAGGTGTCTTTAAAAATGCACGAGCTGCCCTTTGTGGACATCTAGAGAGATCCCCTGATCACTAACTTGCCTTTCCTCTCTCGTGTGCAGGGTGAAGGAGATTGGCAGTACCATGTCTGGCAGGAAGGGCACAGATGATTCCATGACATTGCAGTCCCAGAAATTCCAGATAGGAGACTACCTGGACATAGCAATTACTCCTCCAAACCGTGCTCCGCCCCCATCCAGCCGCATGAGGCCCTACTGAACTGAGCTCTTTGGGATGGCTGCATCTTCTCTTTACTCCTCCTTGCTGTTCTAAAGCAGGCTTGGGTTTGCTTTGGGTTGGTTTTTGGTTGGGTGGGTTTTTTATTTTGCTTTTGTTGCTAAGCGAGAAGGCAAAGCTGAGCATCAGAAATGAAAGTTACCTTTTAAACCTTAGTTTACTTGTTTAGGAGAAACACTTTTAGCAGCACCATCATCCTGTCCCTGATTGTTACAGCTTGTGCAGTCAGTCAGTGTGTCCAGTGTTTCAAGGCTTCCATAAAACACAACCAGTGGGATTACAGGTGTGCTGTCCTTCTGTCTTGTTTGGAATAAAGATTGCTGTTATTAAGTGTGGTGGTGTTAGTTTTTGGTATTTTTTGGCAAGTGGATTTCTGCAGAGAAAGTCAGAAGTTGTCTTTTAAGCAGAAGTAGAAACTGAAGGAGGGCCAAAGGCTTTATCAGGTCACTTCTGAGCTTAATGTGTAGAGGTGGGTGGCCTAATGGGGGTTCCTTGTGCAGGAAGAATCTTTGAAGGCTGGGTGGTGGAGACTGAGCATGTGGGCAGTGTGGTGGAAGGCAGGCAAGCTGGCTGTTGCTCTCCCTGCTGATGTAAGTGTGTCAGAACTTCCTTTGCACGCAGTGGTTTCATGAGGAATTTTTGGTTTTTTACAAGATTTATCCCTTTCTTTTTGGGTGCTTAAAACCCTAGCAGACAACTCTGCAAAAGTCACTTTTGCTAGCAAGGCCAACCCCCTCCCCCCCAAAGATTCCCCTTTTATGTATTAATAAGCTCTCAGTTTTCACAGTGCCCCCTTCCAATTTCACCACCCCCTCCACTACAGGTTCTTGCATGTGTGTGAACACCATATGTATGTAAGGGCACAGAGGCTACAGCCTTGGAAGAGCAGCCATCTCCCTCCCTGCAATGGCAGCAGGACTTTGAGACAATATTCTGCAAGGCTTTTAGGAGAGGCTGAATGCCTCTCTAGTGGAGGAACTGGTAGCTGTCTTAATTCCTGCCTTAGTTAAGGACATATGCTTTGTCACTAACCTGGACTGCATCAGACACATCCTTGCTCTGGCACCACGGTCACATCTGATTGGAGCAGTTGTTGGAGGCTTAGATCTTGCTTTGCAGCTCTGGCCAAAAGCAGAAAGAGCCCTGATGCATCAGGAAAACATCTCAGCATTATCAGAGAGTTCTCACTGTCTCGATGTAGAGCAGGGAAAAGGGAGAAGGGTTCAGAAACTGTTGTGCTGGAGCAAAAGAATGATAACAGCCAACGTCATGTTCAAAGAAAAAAAACCATTTTTGTTGCAAAACAATTAGTGCCTGGTGGTTGGGCAGTCAGGAATGGCTCCTGCAGCTAGGGAAGAGGAAAGGGGAAAGGCAGCAGGGGCCTCAGATTGGTTTGCACCAATTGAGTGAGCAGGCACAGTAGGGAGTGTAACCATTGGGCTTTAAGCCAGGAATACATTAAGCCAAAAACTGTTACAGTATTTGAGCCTGTGGGGAAACAAGGTAACTCCAAAACAGCTCCAACATCAGCTACACTAAAAGAGCCAGTTATTGCTCCAGTGATGTATAAAACCATCAGAAAAAGCACAATGGGAGGCATGAAGTGTGATGCTTGTCCTTTATCCATTTGACAGCCAGCTGGTAAGTTTAATTTCACTGCAAGATCTGTGTGTTTAACCTCAGGTGAAACATTTCCAATATAAGACAGCACTGACCATGTCATTTATCAGGCAGAAAAATTGAGATGGTCCTTGGACAAGTGGGATGATGGAGAAGGGGTTCTGTTAGCTGGCACAGTTGGTACACTTAAAATAAAAATAAAGATTAAGGACCAAAGCAGATGGAGAACTAAAGGTTATGCTTTTATGTTTTTCTGGTTGCTTCTCAGCTGTACCTACATACTGCTGTGCAGTTTTCTGCTGGGTTAAATCTCTTCTGACTGCAGGCTGCTGCTGAAAGATGTGATCCCATTTTAACCCTTCCATCTGATCCAGTGCTCACACAGGCAGAAGCCAAGTTTGAGATAGGGGGAGGACAAACTGGAAAAGAAAATCAGCATTTCAGTGACTCAGCAAGTGGAAGGAATCCCTCAGAAAACTGCACAAGCCCTAGTTTCTCTGCAAGGGAAGTGGTAAAACAGCCTCTACTGGAAACACCACCAGTTAAACTAAAGCTAACACACTAGAACTGTACTCTGACTCAATTTTGCCTATTTTCAGGTAATGACTGTCCCTTTGTTAAGAGGTAGTTGTTTAGCTTAAATGTTTTAAATACAATTAATTATTTCAGAGTTACAATGCTTTGTGATAAGGAGGGTACAAACAGCAACAACAGCTGCAACTAGACAAGATAACAGCCTGCTGCCTGGAGCCAGTGAAGGAATCCAGTAAGGAGGCAGAAGATCTAAGGACAGAATCACTGTTGGACCAAGGGGTGTGTGAAGGGCAGGTGTGACAGCAGGTAGGTAGAACAAGGAGGTTTTTATAGCAGGAAGAGTAGTTTTTCAAGCACTCACAAAGCATCTGAAACAGTTTTATTATTATGAAGTACTCAACAAACTCTAAGATTGACACATCATGCACATTTTAAAACAGAAGCTAGCACATAAAAATGAGTGTACTCAGTCTAGAACTAGTACTAAAATCAGCTTCTCCAGTTACTTTGAGGTAGTTATCCTGGAGAAGGATGGGAATAGCAGGATGTAGGGCTCCTTTACACACCAGGTTTTAGTCAGGACAAGTCTATCTAAGCAGCAGCAGGAACAATTTCAGTCATCTCCACCTATCTGATATGCTGAGGACTTAAAAGGGGCAAAGTGTGTTCAGAGAGCCAAAAGTATCTGCTCTCTCCCAGTCTCTGGTAGAAAAATTAAATCCTAATTACTGCCAGACACTAGAAAGTACCAAACAGCTCTGATGTAGAATGTTTCCAAGTGACACCACCACTTAGAGAATGTACATGGCAGCAGCAGAGTTGAAGCAATCACCTCCATGCCTGCCAGGGAAGCCTCCCAGCAGTGGAAGATACATGGAACAATCAATACCAACTGCTCAACATACTAAGAAAAAAAAAGAAACAAACCATATTTGAGCCAGTCATCTTGTAGAGCTCCAGAGGTTAGACTGTCAGAAGGAAAACAGATGTACAGCACACAGTATGGTGCTGATGCAAGAAACTATCAGAAGAAAGCAGCAGCAGAACTGTCTGTGATACAGGGAACACAGAGCCTGGTGCAGAACATGTCTGACATGGCTTAGAAGTGACTCATAGCACAGAAGTGTTTTCAACAGCAAAGCAGGAGTTACTCTTCCAATAAAAACTTGTTTCTGTTCAAGATACCAAATCCTGGTGAAGGACTATGCTTCAGACAGCCCTGAGAAACAGATGCAGTGTCACCAGAACAGCCAGAGACTGGCACTCCCTGGGGCAATATGTTGGGCTTTCCCTTCACTGCAACCTCAAGACATTTCTCTAGGGCCTGCTGCAAATGAGAGCATAAGAATTGGGTGAAACAACCAAGTAGTACCTCACACATGGCCCTAACCTCAACTCCTCGATACATTTTGCCAGTAATTTCACCCAAAAAATTAAGCACAAGTTGTTCAAAGAAGATTATCCACATCATTTTTCTTTCTCCATTAAAGAAGCTTTTCCTCTGGGTTTTCTTTTACTTTGAGCTTGTGATTCAGTAGTAAGTTCCACCATGTAAAAAAGTCTCAGTATGGGCTTCAGCTTGAATTTAGATGTTTGGCTTGAAAAATCCCCTGCAAATATATCCAGAAGAGTAAATTAAGTTATCTTAAATTGGCAAAATACAGAAACATTGAAATCTTATTGACAAGAAAAAACTAAAAACCAAAAAAACCCCAAGCAATGAACCAAACAATAGAGTCAACTGAAGTAAGAGTTTTGCTCTACTTGATTACTCAAAATGAAGTATTTTGGAATTGAAATCCATTTACCAGTCTCATTCTGGGTGTTGGGAATATTATTTGACTTTATCCAATTATCAGAACTTTTCTATTCAAATCCATCAAGTTTTTTAAAGCCATGATTCCATTATTTAATATGATTATTGCAGACTAATTTCATTTCACATGCTCTCTGAAATGCAAAGCCAACTTATAAAGAGCTCTGTCTCTGCCAAAACTACATGAAATTGGTCCTGTCACTTATATAGTTTTATCCAATTTTAGTTTTATTGCCTAAATTTATTCAGAAGAAAATATTCACTTGTGTATTTATTACCACAAAATAAAATAATTACAGATAAGCCAGTAAAACTCTACCATCTGTAAAATAATAATAATGGGATATTTCAAATGTATAATTATAATATTAGTTCTTTACAATAAAGATAGTCAGATATCATGCCAAAGAATATTGTCACAGCACCAAAATATAAATAAAATATATTTGTAAAGCTTAATCATACCTGTTCTCTTTGTTGCAGGAATCAGTGAAATCACTTTCATGTCTTGTACTGTTTGCAGCCTTGGTCTCCATTTCCTTGTCTTTAGAAGGCTCTGCTTTGTTGTCATACTTGGACAGTAGCTACAGGAAATTAAAAGGTAATGAAAATTATCTAAGAACTCAAACCAGGATTATAGTTTAGATGTTTTTAATAAGTAGCACAGAACTCTTTCAGAAGCAAAAATTTACAGCACAAAGCCCTTTTAATTTTACTGTTTTGATATTAAAATTATTTAGAAAAATTCCTAAATCTAAATAATATCTTAAAATTATTTAGAAAAATAAATCTTTTATTAAAAAATAAAGTTAATTTGGCTAACCTGCAGAACATCATCTGGTATCCTTGTTATTTCTGGAGGTGGAGGAGTACTGAGTAACTGGTCATAGGTTTTCAGTTCAGGAGGAGAAGGGTCTCCAAAATTTTGAAGGTAGTCATCAGAGCTCACAGCAAAAGGAATTTTATCTTCTTTGTGATATTTCTCTGTTGCATCATTCTTCTTCTCAGACTCAACTGCCTCCTCCTGCTTTATCTGCTGCAAGAGAGATAGGAAATGCTTTCAATTTACTTATCTTATGTGAAATACATGTTCTTTCAAAACTACCATTAAAAAGCTCTGCCACAGTAATATAAGAAAAAAATAGGAAAAAAAAGAATCCCAAACTGATATTTGAAAAAAACCAAAACCTGTTGATATTAAAAAGTCTGTGAAAATGTACAGGATTGCTGTTTATTACCTTAGCTTCTGTTTTTAGCCATCTTGTTTGAAAATCTGGGCACTGGGGTGTTTCTGTATGACTGGGAAGAGGCAGTTCATTTGTCTCTGGAGACCCTGATAACACTACATGATTTTTTCTGGAAGAGATTTTCACCTCAGGAGTACAGAACACAAGCACCATAGGAGAAGTCATCCAGTCAGCTCCTGAAATTAAGGGCAGGGGGAAAGAATAAAAAATAATAATATATACACACAGATACACTCCAGTTTAGTTTCCTAACTCTTAGCTTTTTATAGATTTGAATATTCTAAAACAAATTTGAGCTGATATTTTTCATATCCAAGTAAGAGAATTCCATAAAAGCAACAAATGAAAATATAAAATAAATCTGTCCATAACTGAAAAAGCTTATCTTAAATCAAATTGCTAAATCTATTGCTAATTTAAACAAGAAACACAGTCAAAAAGTTTACCCTGTGTTTACAAAGCAATCTCATATGCAACATGTAAAAAATATTTATTTAATCTATTTTTACCTTACCTTTCTCTGCTCTCATTGCTGGTTTTGTCCCAGGAGTAACCATGATTTTCCTGGGTGTCCTTTTTGGTATTTTCGATTCAGGATTTTTTTTTTTAGCCAAGCTGAAAAACAAAGCCCTCAATTATCTCTTAAATAATATGAGGAAATTACAACCAAAGGAATACTGACAGCTTGATGAACAAATATTAGAAAAGCAATCAACGTGCAAGTCAAACACTCATTTCCTCAAAGATTATTAAAAAAAAGCTCATTATGAGAAGAATTTAATTCAATGTTTAAGTTTGAGTAAGACTATTTATGTGAACCACTAGCTGACTTCAGAGTGAACAGCCATTTAATATCAATTCCACAGAAGTGGGAATGGAAATGTTATTTTTCCATATCCAAGATAGTCTAGTGGAAGAAGGGTGTAAGGCAGTTAAGAGACAGCATCAGAAAAAAAATGGAGGCTTACCCAAACTCTACAAAGAAGTGAGTCTACAAAAAAAAATCTTAAATGTTAAAAAAAAATTAGCTATGAGAATCAGCTTTAGAGCTTCTTTATAGCTATAAACAAATAAGGTGGTGTATTTTACTTAGATGAACACATCTCAAATTTTGAGTTAAAAAATAGTAATTTTTCAGTCAGTTTTGCCATGGAAGTATTACAGATACCCAAATCCATATGATTTTTCATTTTTACAATGGGGGAGAACAAGTAAACCAGATGTTTTTTTCAGATAATACTTTTTTCCTCATTTTCTTTCCTATATAATTCCTTTTCTCCCCCATAATCTTAAATTTTGAGTGGATTATTTTAACAATTGCAGTGAACTTTGGGGAACTAAAAAAAAAAAAAAGAAAGAGTTGAATGATTTCCACAACTTATTTTGCACATGGCTCTTGTTTTTTGAGTTTCTCTAAATGCCAAATATTTATCTGCAGAATGCCAAGTTTCTTTTAAATACTGCCAGCTTTAAGAATTGAACAAGTTTCCCATCCTAACTGTAAAAACACAATCCAACTACCTTTGCATGAATGCAAAAGTATAGAAAAACAGTCATATATATGTGTGCTTCCATTATATATGGTATGGGAAAAGGTAATCAGAGTTGAATAAAGACATGGGACTAACCAGAGAGTAGATAATAAAACATCACCTTCTTGAAGAGCAAGAGAAGGGCAACAGCAGCAAGAAATTAGTACAGCAAGAAAGAACTACATCAAATTTAGCAGAGAAACAATCTGAAGTCATTTACTCCCTGCTTGTTGGAGCAGCTCTGTGAATAAGTGACATGGTGTAATCTTCATTCATGCACATGGTGTGTTCACTGATGCCAAAGTGCTCAAGTTTTGGTGTTACACACTCATAATCATCCATCTTCAGCATACACTTGGGTGTCTTGGCCAAAACACAGGGGCTGTGTGTTTTGAGTGGAGTCCTGCTCTTTAACAGGTCTTGACAGGCACTCATTGTGTGCAGTGGCCTGGGGAAACTGTACTGGGAGAGCCCAAAGTCAGAGAGCCTGGGGTCACGCAGTGGGTCTTGGGGCACCAGGGGCTTCTTAGCACCAGCTGGAAGATGAGCTTCATCTGCTTCTTCTTCATCAGATTTATCCTGAGGAGACACTGCTGAATCACTTTCAACTGCTTCTTTCTCCTCTGCTTGAGAAAAGGAATAATAATAATAAAAAAAAAAAAAAAAAAAAAAAAAAAAAAAAAAAAAAAAAAAAAAAAAAAAGGTTTTNAAAAAAAAAAATCAAAAAAAATCAGAAGGTTCTGTTTTAAGAGTTTAGAAAAGAAAATGGGGGGTTTAGAACAAGTTCTGCTTAGCAACAAGAAACTGAAAGATCTTTACACAAATGTATTTTTAAATAGAAATCAACTCCCTGCATGGAACAGGCAGGAAGTGCTTATCTGAAATACTTGCTTTTGTTTCAGTGCAGGAATGGAAGTTTGTTTTAAGGGTACTGTGTAAAAGACAAGGAAAATCTGTTTATAGAACTGAAAATGGCTTTACATTTTACAGAGTTATATTTGTCTTCACATATTGTATTGCCAAGAAATATTACCTGTAGAATCTTTGACATGTGGTTTGTAGTTGTATTTTGCAAAGAGCTCTCTTATTTTCTCAAGATCTGCTGCATTTCTCTGCATCAATATTTCACTTGCCTTTATAAAGTCATTAATCTGTTGTTTTTCAGAGCGGCTCTTCTGAAGACTGGCATTAATATCCTCCTTTGGGGGCAGAGGGGAGGGGGAAACAGAAATAATGGTTTTTAAATGACCACATGGTTTTACACAAGAAGTGTTTTGGGAGTAAGTACAGAACTTCAGATGAGGATAAGAAGCAAATGTAGGTCTTACCTATACCTCAGAAGTAGGTTACGAAATATCAGGGATATACAGGGCATGAGAATACAAAAACTTGCAAAAATTACAAAATATTACAATTTACAGTATGATTACTGCTTACTGGTAGCCTCTCTAACAAAAATATGCTTTTAATCCATAAAAATAGGAGATAACAGCAATGAGCTTGGACTCTTACTCTCCATTTACAAAGAATTAGTGCAGAGCAGGTGGTAAACCTTATGTTTATATCCTACCTTACCTCTTAATTATTTCTACACTTGTTTATTTCTTTATCCCATTCCTACTTCTATTAAAGAAATAAAGAATATTCTTCATGACTTCAACAAAATGGCTGAAGGTGCTGAAACTTTTCTGAAGATTTTATTTTAAGTTGTAGCCATTGAACACAAACAAGCACAGCACACCTCTTCTCCAGGGAACTGCAGCTCATGAATCCTTCTCCCCTGTACCTACACCTTGGCACAACTACTTCCCTGCTGCTTTTGTCCCCTGCTGATCCAAGAGACAACAGTGAATATAAAAAATAAGTGTAAGAACTGTAGACTAACAAAGTTGTGATGCAGCTTAAAGATGAAAATAGAACCATGAGTTTATGGAACACCTTCTCTACACAATTTTTCCAAGAAGAAAATCAGTGAAGACATTACCTTCAGTGTCCTGATTTCACAATGGAGGTCATTTAAGACTTCTATTGGAGATTCATCCTCATAGTCTTTGATGTAAGTTCACATAAAAGAAAAAAGGAAGACGAGTATTTTAGCATGCAAGTACAGTCTACACTAGAACAAAATCTCCTATATGACAGATGTTGGAGTTGTATGTTAGTGAAAGGAATCAAGACAGAAAATGAAAGAGAATCTAGTTCACAGCAGGTACCTTACACAGCACAAGACTGCTACTTGGAGGGAGAAATTGTACAGGCTTTCATTTTACTGTTGCAGCTAATACTGTAAACATTTGTGTCTTGCATATGTTGGCATAATAGATATATCTTTGGGCTATTAAGGGCTATTTATGCTAAATATTTATCCTTAAAGAGCCTGAACTTGAAATAATAAAAATAGAAAACAGGGATACAGATACTAATGAAAAATATACATCAACAAAAACTTGAATTCTTGCACCTTGTTCGCACATAGACAGATGATAGTATTGTTCACTTCCATCTGTATTAGTCACTGCTTAATTCACTGAAAATCAAAGATCAAAAAATAAGTTACTTCCAGGCCCATCTCTGGTGCCATCAGTGGCAAATGATGACAAATAGGAACACAGGGAGTTCCACCTCAACAGGAGTAAAAACTTCTTTACTGTGAGGGTGAGCGAGCACTGGAACAGGCAGGCTGCCAAGTAGCCTGGGGAGTCTCATTCTCTAGACACTTTCAAACCCCCCTGGACACGTTCATGCGTGGCTCCAGCACGGGGCTTGGCCTCAGTGATCCCCAGCGGCCCCTTTCACCCCCTGCATTCTATGAACTGCCCCTCGGGCCATCCCAGCAGAGCCCTCAGCCCTTGTGTCCGGGTGTGTGACACCCACAGCCACGGGAGCAACGTTCCTGACCACACTGCGGGTTCAAGGCACTGATGCGGGGTCGGGCCCGCCAGCAGGAGTCCCGCAGCAGGGCTGAGGGCATTAGGAGCGGGAAAGGCCGAGGTTCCGGCCCTGGCGAACTGACCCGCCTGGATCTGTTCCTGGGTGACTTGGTCTAGGTGCCCTTGCTCTGGCAGGGGGGTTGGACTAGATGATCTTCTAGGTCCCTTCCAACCCCTGACATTCTGTGATTCTCGAGGCGACGCTTTCGCTTACCCGTGTCCTCTCTGCGCAGGGCCCGCTCCAGCCGCTTCGCCTCCCTCTCGGTGGTGAGGCAGAGACCGCGCAGCTTGTCGAAGAAAGCCCTCGACAAGTCCATAGCGAGCGGGGCAGCCTCAGCCTGGGGGCGCCGCTCAAACTCCCTCTGAAACAGGTCCCACGCCACGCGAAGGGCCCTCAGCGCCTGCCGGGGGAACGGAGCTGGGAAGGGAGCATAACGAGCCACACGGTACCCACAGAGACGATTCAACCGACCGCCCGCCGCCCACTGAGGCGAGTGACCGTTCGCCGCCCGCTGAGGCTATTTGACCGCCCGCCGCGCGCTTCGAATGGCGGGAAGCGCGCGCCCCATTGGCGCCGCCAAAGCTCCGCCCGTCTCGCGAGAGCCACCGCCCGCCGCCATCTTGTTCTCCGCCGTGAGGGCCGGGGGCTGGAGCTGCTGAGGGAATTGGGTGAGTGAGGGCTCAGCTGAGTACAGAGCTTGAAGCGTTGCCTCGTCTGTTTGTCCGCGGTGCCGAACCGCGAGCTGACCCCGGTGAGCAACGGGCGGGAGATGCTTCTCCTCAGGCGGCGTCGCTTTGCGGGCCGAGCCCCGCCTGGAGCCGGCGGGTGGCCAGAGTGACTGTGGTGGCTGGCACTGCCGTACCCACCCGGAGACTGAGGCAGCAGTGCCCCAGCAGAGCCCCGCAGCTCCCCTTCTAAACGCATCCGATGGCGGAATACCAGCCTGCAGTTGGTGGAGCGATCTCTGTCAGCGGTAGCGCTGGTTTACACCGTGTTAAACTGCTTGGTTGACTTACTAGTTGACGAAAATACTGCGTAACGAGAGATCGAGAAGTTAGGAGTGTGTAGGACTTAACAGCAGATTAACAAAGAGCATGTGTGTTGAGTCTAAAAGTAGCTCAGCCCTTCATGCCTCTTATTTTTACAACTGTGTATTGTGTTTGAAACTGCTTTCCGCATACACTGATTGGTTTAATTTTTTTACAAACTAGCTTTCCCATCATTAGAATACAAGACAAGGTATACTAATAATTGATGGACAGACTGTAGTCCAAAACTTAATACTGAGGAAAAGCTGCCTCTAGTAGATAGACTGACAGACACAAAGACCTGTAAATGCAGTTAGCTCTTTGAAGTAGTGAATATATATATTTAATAGGATCTGGGAGTGGATTTTTCATAAATATGGAGGACATGCTTTAATCTCACTTTAAGGGTAAACTCTTTAGCTGAATAAAGATTTGCCTTTCCCTTTTTTGGTGTTGTTTCCAATATGCCCATCACTGTAAATAATGGTTGTATTAGGTTCTGAACTTCAAGCTAGCTGGCTAAAACACAGTGAAGCGTGAGCAAAGCTTTTGATTTTTCTTGTTATTTTTTTCCAATTGATCCCTAAGGGAGTATTGATTGATTGATTGATTAATATTTGCAGGCATCATGTTTTTAACAACAGTACTGCTCCGCAAGAGAATTCCTGGAAAGCAGTGGATTGGGAAGTACAGGAGACCAAGGGTGGTGACCCTCTCAATGAAGCAGGCAATGGTGCGAAGGTTGGAAATTGAAGCAGAGAATGAATATTGGCTGAGTCGACCTTACCTGACACAGGAGCAGGAGTACAAACACAACACAGAAGAGAGGAAGGCAAGATGGGAAGCTTTCAAAAGCAGGGTGAAAGCGAAGTTCCCTGAGCACAGATACATCAGTGATGATCTAAACCACTTAAATGTAACCAAAAAATGGACTCTTTGAATAATGGTGTATTTTTATTTGGCACATGGGGTCTGCTGTTTTACCCTGTTAGGGTACTTTTGTGATTCTGTGTAACTGTGTATGGCAAATGAAACTGCTACAGTATGCAAAATCTGGCATTAAAAGTGGTTCTATAGAACAATACATGTTTTTTCATGATTGTCTCTAGAAAAACACGGTTCTGTGTCTCTCTAGCACCTGCCTGCCTTTGGTCTTCAGGGGTTTTGCATAAACCAGTGAGAGTTGCTAAGTGCAGCACTGCTGATTTAACTGGATGTCTGACTGCCCATTTCCTTTTGAAAGAGAACTGTTGAAGGGATTAATCAGAGGGCTCCCACTGGTCACTCTCCCTCCCGAAGGAATGCTTCTATAGAGACATCACTAATTATTCTGACATCAGGCAGGCAAAGACCGAGGTAAATTCGAGTTTAAAAAGACTGGAACTCACAGAAGATTGTAAAATGTTCCTTTTTTTTTTTTAACTACTTAGACCTGCTGAATTTTAAGTGTTGTCATGTCAGTGTCACCTAATGCCCTCTTACAGGAACACTGCTGATTCCTGAGAAGTGAGGACTCTGATTTCTAAGTCATGTTTATTATATTGAAGGAATATAGTCAGATGCAAGTCAGTTTTTTTTTTAATTCCCCTCCCAAGACCAAGTGACCTGGAAAATGCGTCTAGAGTGAGTGTCATGTTGGGTTTGTTGCAGCTGGAGTGTAAAAAGTGTGGAATGGTTTCCCAGGTAGGCAGTTTGTCCTCACTGGTTTAACACACACATGGTTAAAGCAACTTTCAGATTCTTTCACATACTTTTATTAAATTGATATTGCATTCACTAAGTCAATTGTCAAGTCCATTTCTGTTTTATCACTTTAGGCCTCTTTTTCAAAATGGTACAACTTTTTTATTTAAACATGAACTATATTCCAAAGAATCTGAACTGATGTGAACAGATCTGAACACTGATGTACAAAATCTTCAATTGACTATAAATGGCTTAAGATAACATTTATGGAAAAGTATCCACATGGGGAATTGCACAATACAATTAAAACATGAAGTTCCAGGCAAAGCAATGTGATTTTGTATTTTAATTCATTTATAAAAGCCCATTTAAAAAAGTTACTTCAAGTATTAAACTGTAAATGGCAACGTGTTTTCTCTGTGCATAGGACTAGTCCTATCCATAACATACAAAATACAATAAACGTGTCATTATTACATGAACATGTCACCTCCAACTTAAAACACAGCTCATTACAAGTTTAGGCAGCACTATTAAAAATAACAGTGGAAGTAGAACAGCTGGGACATGGTGATTGGTGCAAATGCTGAAGACCCTTGCTGGCAAATACAAAAATAACTGCAGAGTTAACCCAGGGATGTTAAATTCATCACCAGTACATCTGCCTGACCACTGAGCATGTGCTTTCTGTTTCTTGGGGCAAGGTGGGGGAGCCCCCAAACCAAATAAAGCAAACCTGTAAACATGATCAGACCACTACCTAAAGGAACCAAGATTCAAGTAATTGCTGCAGAAAACAAACAGCCAAACACCAGTTTTAATCAGCATTAAAATGAACTACAATTTGCAGCTTCATTACATTTCATGACACGTAATTAAGAAAAAATGCATATAAAAAGCTGTCCATATATACAAAATAAATTACTAGAAATGAGCATAGTAAATATGTTCAGTATTTAACAAATCACTTTATATGCAGCTGCTCTCTTTGGTGCTGTTTAGGGATAGAAGAGCCCCCGATGTTGCACACCTGGCTGTTTTCTAGCTACTGTGAAAGATGCTTTCTTGATCTGCACAGTAAAGTAGCTTCTGTTTGGAGCCTCTGCCAATGCATAACCAAATCTCCTCCCTTATGACTGTGTCCTCACAGAACATCCAGTGTGAAGCTCAAAGCTGTGGTGGGCTTTTGGTTTGGGTTTGGTGCAATCAGTCAGTGCTCCAGAGATGGGCAGATCTGGATAAGCTGCATCGATGCATCTCCTGGAGTCAGACACTGATGCTGCTGCAAACGCTGCTTTTTTCATCCTCTTGGGGCTCTGGTGAGCTACAGACAGACCGTACTTCACAGAGAACAAAAGTTCTTCGAGTGCATATCAAGGTGTATTGAACTTAACCCAAACATCCAAAAGATTATTTACAATATAGCAGAACCACACAAGAGCAAACGCAGGACAAAACAGTACCTGGAAACTGATTTAGTACTCTGGAGAACAGGGCCAGTTTCTGATGAAAATGTAACAAAAGTAGCTTGGTACCCAAAATTTCATGTTTAAGGGGCAGCTTTAACTTTTAATTTTTTTTTAACATTTAATATTTTTTAAATGTTACCCCAATTTATACTTAAAACACTAAGTGTCCAATTTCCCTCTAAAACTACCCTCTGAATATTTAAACTGTTTTTTAATCAAATTTATCCAAGGGAAAAAAAACAAACCCCAAGCAGTATTAGCTGTGTAGTTTTAAATACTCTGTTCATGGATTTCCCTGCCTCATCCTCCTAGGGACAGGTTTAGCATCTTATGATTTTACAGAAATCTCAGTAAGAAATCACACTGAAATCTTTCCCAGTGTCAGGCTTCACACTGGGAGTTTAATGTCATTTTGTGGGTAAGATTATTGTGCCTATATGGATTTATTTTAAAAAGAAAACAGTAGTAAGGGATACTAAAGCCTAGTTTCTAATTGCAGCCAATGTCAACTCTTCTACATTAACTACAATACTATTTATGGTTTGCAGTTATTTTGATGGATCTAAAAGCTTAAGGGCTTTTAGAAGAGGGGGTGGGTGGGGTTGGGAGTGGCCAATTTTGGGGGAATTAGAATCACTGTGTTTCATACTTGGCAAAATTACTTCAGTAATACCTGCTGCTACAATCCAGCCTCAACAGCACCCTAAGCACACTGCTCTCCTGTTCTCAACTGAAACATGAAAATATCTGGAACAAAACGTACCCCTTCTTTGCACAAAGATGTCAGAAACATCAGCCCTTCATTAAAAGCCACCCAAGTGTCCATCAGCTATAGAGAGCTGTTTCCCGAAGGCCAGCTGGAGAATACACATGGAATTAGCCACCCAGTCTGTTTACACCTACAAAAATAATACCTTTATCAGAACCATTTGATGAATGCTTCAAGAGGGAGAATTAATAAATATTTTGTTCTTGTTCCTCAAGTCATTGTTGTGACTCTGCTGGGATCACAAAGATTTACCTCCCTCGTTGTCCACTGAGTGGGACGAGACACTCTGTCATAAACACAGTTGATTCCAGCAGCAATCAGTCTGGGAGAGAAAACAAACAGGTTCTTTTTGCCCAGATCAACTCTACTACTGCCTTCAGTCTGCATGGAAAGGGCTATGTCTAGTTGTAACAGTTACAGGCAGGAAACTAGAATTTGTCACTTTTTCCAGGTGCAAAATTCCAATACCATACAAAGATGCATTAAATCTTCTCTACAGAAGGGGAAACCCCCCCCATGTTGTTTGCTGTAGGTCTTGAGATTAGAACAGACTTTATTCCTCACACAGAAAACACATTTTGCCTTTGATGAACAGGTACCTCAGAGCACAAAGCACTCAAATCTTTACCAATCCCCTTAAACTGGACTCAAATGTAGCAGGCTAAAGCTTACACATTTTCAATGTGAACACTAAGGTATATGACCCAACACTAATTTCTCCTAAGTACTTGTTTAAAAGGTACTTTAGAACCAATAAAAACTTGTACCTTTATTAAAAGATAAACCAGCAGTCTAAACCAGCACTTGTAAACCATCAAGAGCCCCACAGAAACAGCAATACTCTTTGAGTTCCATTTTCTAACAAACAACTGCAATAAGGTTTTTCTCAGGGGTACTTTGCTACTGCCTCTTACAGAACACTGCAGACATTAACAGAAAATTAAACAACTGTTAATTCCTTTTTGGACTGGCTTTTAATTGTATGCTGATAGTCAATTGTTGGAAAGTAAAAATCCACCTTCTTTCAACTAAAATCTGAGTTGGCTTCTTTGAGCTCTCTTACTGATATGGTTAAATAAATCAAGTTCAAACGATAAGGGGGCTCAATCCTATAGCAAAAAAAAAAAAGCAACACCCAAGTAAAAGGCTTTCATGTTGTTGGTTCCAAAGTTGCCTTGCTCCAATCCACCCCCACCACTGTAGCACAACAGAAATGCATAGTTCCTACTGTGGACCTTGTGCATCCAAGCAGGGCACTTCAGGACTTGGCCCTTTGGTAGCAGTATGTAGTTCAGTGTTGCATAAATGCACATTAAGAATCTTAAGGCATCTGTCTTCCCTGCTCTGCAATAGTGCTGATAAGAATCCATTCTACTGTGCAGAAACTGGAATTCTTTGTCTCTTCCTAAAGTGTTCAACTTCTTCCAAACAAATTTAAGTAATATTCAAGCACAAAATATGTTGTAGAAACCTGGTGAAACAAAAAGGTAATTAGTGGGATTACACCAATAGCTTTGGAAAATACAGATATTAATCAAGATACATATTTGGAAAATACAGATATAAATCAAGATAGAAGAATGCAGCTAGGTAACATGATTTATAGATTCCTGATCCAGGAATGCAGTTAAGGCAACTTCAACTCATAATTAGCCTTCTGGGTGCTGTGGGGTTTTTATTTTGTTTTTGCTTTAAACCTCTTTATGTTTTAGAAGGTAATCTGTACTAAAAGTCAATCCATCACCACTGACCTGTGGCTTAAGTCTTGGATCCCTGACTGGCAATAACTGCTCATTGATTTGGAATTAAATTGATAGATAAGGGACACAAATTGTATTTGCCTAGGGGAGGCTAGGAAAGTGCTGGCTGGAGGACTGGCCTTTTCTCACAAATCATGTTTTTTTTTTCTGGAGTAATCTGGGAATTTTACCTGTCACTTGTGGCTTTGCTTCTGCTGTGTCTTAAAGGCATAAAATTGAAAAATACAAATATCAGTCTGTTGCAGTCTATATACAAAAGTGCTTAGAAGAGGTGTTGGATCTCATAGCTATTGCATAGTTATTATATATATATATAATATACCTATTCCTTTCTATGAAGAATAGAAAACCTTTAGTAACCTGTTCAGATCAGATTAGTTTGTATATAGATAAAGGCTGAAAGGAGTCCCTTGGTTGGGACATTCATTTGCAAATTAAAGTGTAATGTTGCAAATGGCAAACTCATCATTGGTGGGTTCTCATGGTTGAGCAGGTTTTTCAGAATTAGCACTAACTTGCCTAATTTTAGTCTTGCATGAGTTTACACTGAGCAGTCTGACCAACACCAGCCTAAGCATCACATTATCCCCCACAAAGACCTTTTAAACAGATTTTTTTTCCATGGAAAACAAACCAATCCTCCCCCAAACAATGATTCTAGGTCAGAAGGCTTATTTAAAATAATAAAAAAACCCTTACCAAGTGATGCTAAAATTACTGAGTTCACAACTCAATATTGTGGGGTGCTTTTTGCTTGTTTCTATCTGTTGCTGGTTTTTTGTGTTTTTTTTTTTAATAGGTAAAAAGGCAAAACAAAAAAACCAAGAAGAAAATGGCAGAGGAGGTGAATGACTCAGCCCTCGGCATCTATCATTGCTAGTTGTCAAAATAAGATTTATTTCCCTCCCAAAAAGAAAAAATTATTAGGAGCTTATAAGGTCAATATGTATGAAGTCAAGATAAAAAAGAAATCTAAGGTACCAAATCCAACACTACCCACTTGAATCTAAATGACAGGATTAGTCTGACTCAGGTCAGTGTTTCCTGCACTACAGCATTACTCCCATTCTTGTCTCCTGGATGGCCCTTCTGAGTTTTATTTAGACTTTTATATTACTCATCCAGCATCAGAGGACTCCTCTGCATTCCATGACTAGTGACTTTTGCCTGCAAGAAGTCTATTTTTGTTTAGTCATACACATAGAGAAATGGCAATCAATTATGTTGGTCTTACCTGCTTTTCACTGAGATGGAGGGTTAGTAATAAACTGAGATCAGTTTTCCAATGAAACTATAATATGCTTTTTTGCACCTAAAATGTGAGAGAATCTCAATTATGTGTTTTAGCAGATTTGCACAACAAATAGCAAAGATTTAAACCAGAAAACACATTGATTGTGTTGTGCCTATTTCAGAAAAATACCTTCCTCCCCCTAAACAAATGCCAAAAAGATATAAAAATCTCAGAACAGGAAGCATGAAAATGAGAATTATCTATCCATCCCCTTAGTGTAACAGTGGAGCAGAGGATGAGACACAAATTATCCTTAACATCTAAACATGTTCACTTGATTCTACAAAACAATTTTTCTCTTCTACTTTACTGCAACCGATTCCTACTTCATTTTTTAGACAAAAAAAAGGGGGGGAAAAAAAAAGGAAAAAGAAATAAAGGAAAATCAAATTATGAAAACATTGAGAACAACCACCACCACCCTCTTTTCTGTTGCTAGCTGGCTTGAGATTCCTATGAAGCACAAGCCTGAAACAAGGATTTCAAACCATTAATATTATTATTTAAATGCTAGCCTGAGAGAGGAGCAGAAGCTATGGTCTGACCCACGCAACTTCCCACAAATGGCAATTACCTCTAAAAGCTTCCTATGTCAAATCTCATTAAATTGAAAGAGGCTTTTGGAAACTAACTCTGGTTGATTTTCTTCAGGAAAGTGGACATTTTGGGCTAGAACTGACCAGTGGTAAATAAAACCCCAAAACCAAGAGCCAGAAGATGTGGGTGGCACTTTCTTACAGTATGTAATTGAATAGTAAAATAATTGGCTTGCCAGGTATGATATTATTTAAGATGTTGCAAGCTGTCTCTGGTCAGGCATTGTCTTGCATTTGTTAGACAAGCATTCTGATACCACTATGTAAAGTGTCAAATAATATAACTGGCCTGCAGTCCTACAAGGCCTTCCCTCAGACAGAACTCACATGTCATTGGGAATTTCAACTGATTTCCCTGCTGGAAGGCTGGATTAAAGGTCTTCTTACTGCAAAAATTGAAAAACTCATAACACTGACACATTCATCTTGCCAATCAAACAGTAATAAAAGACAGAAGTGACTGTGGAAAGAGATCATCCTAAACAGCAAGAAATCTCTAAATTAATAATAATAA
>VYZU01048195.1:431-13595 GCA_013401355.1 Ceyx cyanopectus | reverse complement strand
TTTTCTCCTAAAAACTTTTAATTTACTTTTATTAGCCAGCACATACACAACACATGAGAAAGAATAAACAAAAAATCCAGTCCAAAATAACCTATCCACTTACTCAATCTAAACAAACAAACAAAATTCCTTTTCCTCCATCAAAATATTCTACCAAGCTGAAAATTATTTCCCTTTTAATCAACCCACTTATTTTTCAGGACAGAAATTTGACATCCATTGAAAGGTGTAAGATTTGGACTTATTCAGTTGTGGAAACAGCCACTAGTCCCTGTCCCCACCATCCTGAAAAAAAAACACAAAAAAGACCAAAAAAAAGCTTTAGGAAGAACTTCAGCTATTTTAACTAATGCATGTAACTTGCTTACACTGGTCAATGCAATTTAAAACATTTAGAAATTACAGGAATCTCTTTTATTTAAGCAATGTACATCAGTGTTTCCATTTTTATCACACTGCTTTTACAACCCACTTCCTAACAGTACGATCCATTTTATTTCCTGGGATTTAAGAATACTCTGTTGGATCTTATTCAAAATGTATGTTTGTGTAGAGTTTTCAACTTGGTTGGGGCTACTCAAAGCATTAGAACAACAGGGTTACCAGCAAGTAGTAAATGTGTTATTTAACACTGTATAAAAGCACAACAAAAAACACAGTGTCTTAGAGAAATAAGCAAAATAAATTAACAAAATATAAGCAAAATAAATTAACATTCATCTACTGCTTGGCTCTAGCAGAGGACCCTTCCACATAGTTTTCTTCTGTTGCACCTTTGATTAATTTCACCAACTACACTTCTTACTACCCAGTATTTACAAGCCCCATTTCTATGTGCTGGTTTATCCTGCAGGTTTATTCTGTTTATTCTCATTGACTTGTTGGGCTTCTGGACAAGGAGCAGCTCCATATTCCAGTGAACTGACCTATGGTGGACCTGTTTTTGCCAACCAGCCAGCAGTGGTAGCTGAAGAGAGACAGAATGCTGATGAAGAACATGGCTGCCACAAAGAAAAGGAACAGGACGTGGAATTTTGCACGGGTATTTGGCAGTTCATTCTGAGGAGAAAGAGACAGAGAGTTAACAACACTTTAGCAACTGGTGCACTATTGTCCCTCAACATTTTCTGCCCTTTCAGCTCACTTTTCACAAAGAAAAAAAAAAAGCACAAGCCCAGCTTTCCTTTCATGTTGTGTTAAACTGGTGTCCAGCAGCATTTAAAGCTGATTTTGTACCCCTTCCACCTGAGTTTAGCAGCATCAGGGCATATGTTCATCTGTTTGTTTTTAAATGCAGTGTGGCAGACAAGTAAAAATGAGCTTTCTATAGTAAAATAAATGTCCATAGCCAAAGAAGCACGGGGGGAAATATGTATTTTCTTGGAAGAAAAGACAACAAAAAAGTCCAAAACCTTTCCTGACAAAGTCCTAATCTCCAGCCTGCTTCTGAGTTGGTGTAAGGAAGGTGAAAGGGAAAATCCAAGACTGAACAACTCCTAACACAGGACCTGGGACAAATACTCAGTTTCTGATGATCTCTAAGGTTTAGGCAAGAACCAGTACCTAGCAAACCAAACCTGCCATGGCTGACCAGGCAGAAGTGATGCACCAGAAGATCTATATGTGAAACAACAATTTAAGTATAACCATTATATAAAAAAATAACCTCCCACACATATTCATTGGTTGATTCCATCCCCAACTCCAACTGCTTTTAGGCATGAACTTTCAAGAGCAAAGTGGGATTAATAACAATACAATTCTAGTTCTATATCCTCAAAACCACTGTAACTTTTAAGTAGTTGACCTCTAACAGCACTATGGAAGCAGAGAGGCTATTTTTGTTCGGCTGTTTAGTTGTTATTGCTATTACTTTTTCTCTGAGCTCATTCAGTACATCCACTTATCTCAGGTTGATTTACTATTTTAAACCACATTTTAATTAAAGTCAAGTGCACACAGGTATATCTATATCCCTCTACACTGCCTATATTCATAGGTAACAGATGAAGTCTCTTCCCTTCTGTGGTGATGTAAATATCTACCATGAATGAATGGATCAGACAAATTATAATAGGAACATCATTTAAATAATTACAGCAATATTGGATTTTACCTTTGGACAATTCTCTGCAGCTTTCCCGTGGCAAAGCTTTGTGCAAACAAAGACAATTTATTAAACACTGGTACTGTGTCAAGATGAAGTGTCTGAAAACAGCACAGGCTTTGTTAAGAGCAAAATGGTTGGTGTGCACACGTGCTCTCAGATGTGCCATGTTCCAACTCCCACCAGCAGCCTTAGCCCCCACTCTGCAAGAGCTGGAGGAGAGCACACTGCTGACTTCCAAGGCATGGTGTTTTCCACCCAAGCACGGAAGTATTGCTTTGCAGATTTTAGCTGCATTACTTTCAAGTGGTTCCTCTGGATTGTACAGCACGACTACACCAGGTGCTTTCTTTGCTAGTTGTTTCCATCACAAGTAAGGTTTGTAAATTACAAAAGCTTTCTGGACTCCAGAACATATATATTATCTTTATATGTAGCTTCAGTGAAAAGAATTAAAAACAAACTGCCATTCTTTGCACAATTTGGTTTAAAAAATATACATAACACATCAATACAGATTTCCTTCTTCCCACTGGCCTTCAATACTGAGATATGTTTGTGGGCTCTTAAGTGTAACATCTGAAATGGAATCAGTACTTAAGGAAATAAAGTAAGAAATGGGAAAGATTAGTTTAACTCAGCTTTTAAGTTCCAAATTTCATCCCTAAAGAGTAGCAGTTGTCTCAGGTAAAATGCTACACTTGATGCATCTGTTGTAGGCAAGATGGATGCCTTTTAAGACTTTTAAATTACACTGATCTGTGCAGAAAGCCTAAAAAGAGCCCAAGGATTTCCCTTGGAGTCAGGCTGCAGGGATGTGCTGTGTGTTGTGATCCCTCCAAATCAAGGCTGGCAAAACACATGCTCCAATTGCTGCTATTCCTAAGCATCTTAAAGCTATGATGACTTTTCCTACTTCAGAGCACACTGCAGTGTTCCCCAGTTTCCCAACTAAGTGTTGTAATTTCTGCTTCTATTATTCTTTTGAATTGCATATTTAAACAAAATGGTTCTCTATAAAGAAGGCCAATTCCTTCCTGGACAGAAGCACACAGGCTTTGGGTGCACGTAACAGGCTTATTCACCCCTGTATCTGGCAACAACCCATGTGCCACAGCATGGGGAAAGAGTGAAACATCAAACACTAGCTNCTGAGCTCATTCAGTACATCCACTTATCTCAGGTTGATTTACTATTTTAAACCACATTTTAATTAAAGTCAAGTGCACACAGGTATATCTATATCCCTCTACACTGCCTATATTCATAGGTAACAGATGAAGTCTCTTCCCTTCTGTGGTGATGTAAATATCTACCATGAATGAATGGATCAGACAAATTATAATAGGAACATCATTTAAATAATTACAGCAATATTGGATTTTACCTTTGGACAATTCTCTGCAGCTTTCCCGTGGCAAAGCTTTGTGCAAACAAAGACAATTTATTAAACACTGGTACTGTGTCAAGATGAAGTGTCTGAAAACAGCACAGGCTTTGTTAAGAGCAAAATGGTTGGTGTGCACACGTGCTCTCAGATGTGCCATGTTCCAACTCCCACCAGCAGCCTTAGCCCCCACTCTGCAAGAGCTGGAGGAGAGCACACTGCTGACTTCCAAGGCATGGTGTTTTCCACCCAAGCACGGAAGTATTGCTTTGCAGATTTTAGCTGCATTACTTTCAAGTGGTTCCTCTGGATTGTACAGCACGACTACACCAGGTGCTTTCTTTGCTAGTTGTTTCCATCACAAGTAAGGTTTGTAAATTACAAAAGCTTTCTGGACTCCAGAACATATATATTATCTTTATATGTAGCTTCAGTGAAAAGAATTAAAAACAAACTGCCATTCTTTGCACAATTTGGTTTAAAAAATATACATAACACATCAATACAGATTTCCTTCTTCCCACTGGCCTTCAATACTGAGATATGTTTGTGGGCTCTTAAGTGTAACATCTGAAATGGAATCAGTACTTAAGGAAATAAAGTAAGAAATGGGAAAGATTAGTTTAACTCAGCTTTTAAGTTCCAAATTTCATCCCTAAAGAGTAGCAGTTGTCTCAGGTAAAATGCTACACTTGATGCATCTGTTGTAGGCAAGATGGATGCCTTTTAAGACTTTTAAATTACACTGATCTGTGCAGAAAGCCTAAAAAGAGCCCAAGGATTTCCCTTGGAGTCAGGCTGCAGGGATGTGCTGTGTGTTGTGATCCCTCCAAATCAAGGCTGGCAAAACACATGCTCCAATTGCTGCTATTCCTAAGCATCTTAAAGCTATGATGACTTTTCCTACTTCAGAGCACACTGCAGTGTTCCCCAGTTTCCCAACTAAGTGTTGTAATTTCTGCTTCTATTATTCTTTTGAATTGCATATTTAAACAAAATGGTTCTCTATAAAGAAGGCCAATTCCTTCCTGGACAGAAGCACACAGGCTTTGGGTGCACGTAACAGGCTTATTCACCCCTGTATCTGGCAACAACCCATGTGCCACAGCATGGGGAAAGAGTGAAACATCAAACACTAGCTATTTGAAGGAATTATGCTCAGCAATAGCTCAGAAGCAGAGACTTGCAGGTGAGAGAGCTGCAGAGGTTACAGAAAGAAGCAATTTGTCCTATAACATTTGGGCTACTTAGCATAGATCACAAAAAATCCCAAATAAACTCCACAACATAAAAATCTGCTGTCAGAGTTTGACTTGTTACTCATCTTTTAGTATCTAGGTCTAGCTTAAATCTAGAAAGAACTCAGAAAAGCTGGTATATATCCATATATGTATATACCAGAGGAATGAGGTCTAACTAAGGATCTGGGATCACTCTTAATACATCCTTGTATTAACAACACTCAGGATTGCCAAAAGAATTTGTAGGACAGTGAAAGTCACTGAAAACTCCTGGAGAACATGCAGATTTCAAGGGGAAGGGAGTGCAGGAAGAATAAAAGCAGGTACAAACACCCCCTGGAAGTACCACCATGCACCATGTAAACAAGGCAGCAAGCACTGGGCGTTCAGCCAGGGCTGGTGTTTGTGTCAAATGCAGTTGGTTAAACTGAGGTTTTAGCTGCTCATCTTTAACTGTTTCCTACATAGACAGAAAAATTTCATAAGCATAGGAACAGTAGTTACAATTTTAACTCTGCTCTGATCTAGCTGCAGATGTAGAAGGAAGCTTCCAGGGCTCTGTTATGAAGTCAATGGCAC
The DNA here is from genome assembly GCA_013401355.1 of Ceyx cyanopectus. Lineage (NCBI taxonomy): Eukaryota > Metazoa > Chordata > Aves > Coraciiformes > Alcedinidae > Ceyx > Ceyx cyanopectus. The sequence goes on along the minus strand of VYZU01048195.1, from coordinate 8,281 downwards.
TTGAAAAGCCTACATACTAAAGGCATACTACATTTTGCAAGCCTAAAGGATTATGGTTCTGCCACCTCTTTCTGAAAGTCTACTTTAGTCAGGCTGCTGATCAGGTGAATATGAGCTCTGTGGAATGCATGGTTTAGTATGAGCAAAGTGAATCAGAGACCTGCTCTGATGAGAAGATCATGTAATCACCAGATTCTGTCTTGGAAGTAACTGGAAGGGAAAGCAACAAGTGCAAGCACACAGCTGCACTGTCTACTGGCACATTTCAGAAGCAGCCCATTCTTGCAGGAAGCATTTTTAACAAAGAAAAAATAAAAATAATAATAATAATAATAATAATAATAATAATAATAATAATAATAATAATAATAATAATAATAAATGATAAAAATGATAAAAATAATAAAAAATCATCCCACTTTTTTACTTCCTCTGCTCAAGGGTCCACTTCAAATTGTGTCTGATGGGCTTTGGAAAAGCCTTGAGGCAAATGCTGGTGTCAAATATTCACTGTGCTCAGATGCCCATTGGACTTTTGTGGCATTAACACTTATGACACAAGGTGACAAAGCAAATCCAGCTTTTTTTTTTTGCCCCTCAAGCACTGACTGGTAAATATATAAGAGCATATCTACAGCTTCATTGGAAATTAGGTACAAAGCCCTGGAAAGCAGCCAGGCAGATGTCTGGGAGTGGCACAATCACAGAGTAAAAATTTAACTATTTACTGTTATGCAAGGCTGAGCAATAGCATCAGACCATTGAATCTGGAATATATGTCAAGCCACAGCTATGACTCATAAATACATTTATGGCTTTCATCTCACACAACACCAATAGCTCACTTCCCACATAATTCCTTGCTCTCCAGTGAAAGGCCACTCTACAGAACTGACAGCCTAAGAGAAACAGTCCTTTGGCAGGCCAGAGCCATATGCTTAGATGAACACAAACATACTTATTGCACCATCTGTCTTACTTCTCTAATGCAAATTGTCTCAAAGTACAGCTATCCTGAGCTTCTCTTACATTATTTAGTTATAAAGGTGTGATGGAAAGCCTTCAACTTCAGAAGGATTTTTTCCCATGCTAGCTAATGGAAACTGATTAAGGGAATTCTGATGCTAGGTCTTCTGCCTGGAGACAGGAAAGCACAGTGCAAGGTTTTGGAGATGAAAGGGAACACCACCAGAAGACACTCTGTTCAGCCTGGAATGACTGGAACAAAATTGATAGGAGGAATAGAACACTGATGTACAAGGATGGCTGCCTTTAACATAAATGTTCTTAAATCCACTAAGATGCATGAGCATGTATAAATTATTTGGCAACTGATAATTGTTTCATGTAGTTGCAAAGAAGATGTATATCATTAATGCTGTTAAGTATCAGCATTATCCCCATATCAGAGTAATAAAATACATGCCAAAGTAGGGACTCCAAACCAGAGCTTGGTGAGTTCCCAAGAAATTAATCTGCTTTATCTGGTAGCATATTCTCCATAGCCAATTTTAGGAAGATACAAAATTGTTTATATTTCACATTTGTCAGTATTTGTGTATATACATGTGTATAAACACTCACATATACATGAAATTGTTTGCTATAGCCAGTTCTTTCTATATCTACAAATCTATGTCCAATAAACTCAAAAAACTTGAGCTGTGTTCCTTGATTCTGATGGAGCAGAGAAACTGCATAGTGCCCTCATTAGAACTTCTTTCCCCAATTCCTCATTCTGGTCAGTGTAATATATTTAATTCATGAATATTCTGAATGTTCTACTGCTTCAGTCATTTTGATTGATGCGGTTAATGCTAATGAACTGTGGAACAGAGTAAATGGTGAGTGACAACATGCTGATGCAGCCTCCAGTAACACATGCAGGAATAAACAAATGAACAAGAACAAAAAAAAAAGCCTTAGAACTTACTGTCCAAAACTTTATGAAGTACTGCAAGACTGTAGCAGCAACAAACAGACAGTACAGTAAGGAATACATTAAAAACAGGAGGAAGAATTTGTAGTTAGAAAATCCCACACAATTATTCACCCTAGAAGGAGGGGAAAGAGAAAAAGGTTACTGTGATATATAAAAAAAAATTAAATAAAATAAACCCCAATACATTCAGCTTTTGCAGAGCATAACATGTGCATGACATCAGCCATATGACCAAAAAAGTCTGGGCACTAGTGGCTCAGAAACATTTTAAGTCACCATTTTGAATGAAATCTCTTTCCTCAGGCCAAATGTTTTGTGCCCCTCACATAAATGTTGTCCCCCACAAAGTTCTACAGGACAGGACAGGAGCTGGCAAAGCATATGGTACAGACAGCCTGTGTAAGAAGCATCTCACACACTATGAACTAACTTCAGTCACAACAGAAGAGAATGCAAACTTCTCCATCAGTCTCAGTTGATGTTGCTCTGGCTACAAAACCACCTTCAAGGCAACTACAGGGTTTTGATAGTGACAGCAGATTAATATTTTACTATCAGTGAATATAAACTGCTGAAGAGTAACTGTCTGAGTGGGTCTTATGTATCACCTAGAATTAATAACTGATTTTCACACTGTAGTGTGTATCTCCTCTCCTGGTAGCAATACCAAACTAAACAGAAGAAAGGAATGCCATTTCTCACAGGTCTTGTTAATGCCAGGGTTTCTCTATATAAGGAGATACTGCATAATTAGGGCTACAGGGCCTACAACTTGCATGTAGTAACACACATTAGGAATGAAATTTATTTTCACATATTAAAGCTTCAAGAAGTTCTGTGAAAATCAAGATTTACTTCAAAGTTGCACTTATGAAGCAGCATCTAATGAATCATTATTATACTGATTGGGTTTTGCTTTGTTTTTTAAACTTACCATGGACAGTGGTGGTCCATTTTTAGTACACATCTGCAAGAGATAATTTCCAGTAAGTTAAAGCAAAAAAAAAAATCCCCAGAATTTTTTTCTACGACACATACTTTTAGCTTCTACAGGTTTGGGGGTTGTGTTTTGTTCTGGATTTGTGGTTTTTGTTGTTGTTGCTTTGTTTTTTTTTTAAAAGTATTTTTCCCCACTGTCTTTTTTAATTCCTTCTCAATCATGCCAATTCTCTGTATTAAAGCAGCTATCCTTTCATTCAAAAGGATTAAGTGAGATTCAGAATGGTTATTAAGAGAGTCTCTTAAATGAGCATGGGAAGCATTACTGAGCAACACCATATAATAGTTCATTAAGCCATACTGTTTTATGTGCACATGGAGAGAAGACAAATCCAAAGGACCTGCCTGGATAAAGTATTTCAGCTTGGCACTCACTTCAACTAAGTTTACCTTAGGGTTATTTTTGCTACCTTTTTGTCTGTTTGTTTGGTGCTTGCTTGTTTGTCTTTTAAAGCTAATTGGGGAAAAGAGCAGCACAGTGGGTAATTTGAATAGCCCACATGCCATTTTAATCCAGTTTTAGTATAAGGCCATATAATAGACATTTCATACACACAGACATTCAATGCATTTGTGAATAAATGTGATTTTAGCCAGAAGATGTGCATTAGATTATTCAGTTAAGTAGATTTCCTCAAGCTGAGCCTACTTAAGGCTCATTCATCTCAAGATAGAGATTAATAATACACATATTTTTCAAGGCTGCAGAAGCAAGATACAGTAAGAGAGCCCCATAATAAGCATTTGCTGGTGCTGGTATCTAAGAACTACTTTTATTTTTAGTAGCTAATCTGTAATTCTGTTGTTTTGGGTTTTTTTTTTTTGTGTCATATGAGCACTGTTTTACAACTTCAAGCAGGTTTCCTAAACCATTCTGCCACTTTGGTGAGCAGGGCTTCAATAACACTGCATCAACACGAGGAATTCTGCTCTTTCCTGAAACTGAGGTACTGAAAGTGGAACGGATAGCAAGATGTGTTACACACTGAAGACAGGAACACACTGGAGTAGTGGTCACAAGAGAGAGAGGGGAAAATCCATCCTCTCAGAGTGAGGAACTTACATGTCACAGGCAGAGCAGTGGTGGCAGCGGTCGGGTTTGATCAGCTGGCATCGGTCGCAGTATCTGATCGCTGATGCAAGGGGCAAGGAATGGAACACATGAAAATGGTTAAAACACTTCCATCTACTCCTACCAGAGGGAGTACATTTCTATTTGCTGTCTCACTCCCTAGTTTCCCCTCCTTTGTGCTCTGGAAACAATTCCCCACGGCTTGCATTCACCACTGGACAGGGTATTCAGGCATCCCACTGTGCAGTGATGTTACTCCAGCAAGCCAAGTTCTTGCAGTAGCTTTCTCTACCCTCTTCAGCAAACACTGATCTAGCACAGTGCAGAAAATCATCTTTCCTGGGTATTTTTAAACAAGCCTTCAGGCTCTTCTCAATAGAAATAAGACACCAGCACAGGCAGTTTGAAAGGAGGAGGAAAGCCAACACCTACAGTTAAGCAGAACTGCTAAGAGCTGGCAAGAGCTTCCCAGGAATTTAAGACTGGGATTCCCTTTAAAGGGAGGTTTGTGTTCAGAAAATCCAGGTGTTCTTTGAGTTTGTTTAGAAAGTCACAGTAAACTTTGGTAACAGCTATTCTGGGTAGTTTATGTTTTGGGAAAACTCTACAGCATTGTCAGTTTCAAGAAAGAGAAACATATATACATGTAAAAGCTAGGTTATTTTTTTTAAGAATATACATATGTATAAGACTGCAGATTCACAGATCATTCCTATATAAGTGGGAATAAAAAATGCCTAGCTGTATTAAAGGCAAATACAGAAATAGCCCATAACTAGCTTTGTACTGAATTACAGATGGAAATGAAACAACATTTATTCATTCCTAAATTCTAGCCTCAAGTATGTTTTCCTTCCTGCTGATCTAATACAGCTCAGAAAAAGAAGTTTAAAAGGGAAATATAAATTATTATAAAATTAAGTATAATTTTCTCTATTTTTAGCTGCATTAGCTTTATTTCTTTACTTATTTTGTATAGCCATGATTAGATATAAATGTTGTAATCTATCTGCTTGTTAGATTACTCTGTTTTGTTTCTTTTTATTCCAAATACTGAAAACCCCAGACAAAGGACTCCAGTTTCTCTTTGAGGGAAAAAAACCCCCCAAACAAATAACAAAATAAAACCACAGCCTCTGCAATATGTGCTTAATAGATTGTTCAGTCAGTGGCATCAAATGAATTCATTGAATTAAACTTGCAGCTCCAGGAGCACAGAATTATCTTCATATCTCACCTCTCGATGCTGTTGTCGTGTAGATGGGCAAGTCTTTAGCAGCTCTTCTCAAAATCTCCTGCTGGTATTCAGGTCTCTCTTCTTTTTCATACTGCTCTTTATCAGCTTTTGACAAGCTGAACTAGGAGGGAGGGAGAAAATGGAATGGAGGAAAAAGATTATTTATGACTTTGTGTTCCAGTCAAGCTCCAAGGAAAAGACCCTACGTATCTTAATCCTTTGTCTTTGGACAAATCCACCCACTCACCCCAAAAAACCTGCATAAAGGGAAAAAAATGATAGAAATTGAAATTACAGAAGATCCTTAAAATTCCATGATTGTCCTGGACATATTTAAATTTTATTATTATGATGATGATGATGATTATTATTATAAAATATAGTGAGGCAGACACTCAGGGGTATTTTAAGAAGGAGAAACCCCTCCTTTAATTCCTGATGAGCATAAATCAAGTGATCTGTGAAAAAAAGGAAGGTGCAATAGTCCTTTAGTGCCCTGTAGCAGCTAAATTCTCTTATTCCACTTCCTCTCTGTGGCTTAAGAGTAAAATCAGAAAGGTGAAAAAACCAAACCTGAAAAGGAACTAAATCACCAGATTTTAAACTATTTATGTTTGTCCAAGTAACATCATGAGTCCAGAAATCCTAGGTGGGATTTTGTTTTACTGAAGAGCTATGTTTTTGTTCTGATTTCAGAAATCAGAGGCCATGAGACCACAGACTCTTTGGACAATGGCAGGATATGTTCAAAGACATCAAAAAATTGTCTGTTGCCACACAGCTAACAGAATTTCCAGTGAGGTTCCAGCAGTTCTCACTGAAAACAGAAAGAGTTCCTTTGTTTGCTTCCTCTTTCTGGATCTTGCATAACGTTGATTGTTCTTTCTCGGGACAAATGTACAGGGATTACACTAAGACAACAGCAGCTGCAGAATCTTTTTTTAGTTCCATAGTAAGATCACAGGATGCTGTTTGTTTTACAAGAATGGCTAATTGGAATGACTAAAAATATAGAAGTTTACATTCCTATACAATGGGGAGGTTCTGAAGTCAGGTTTTGTTTTTAAGCACAGCCTTACTCTGTTAAGTAATTAATTACTCTGGTACATGAACAGAAGGGACTTTCCCAAAGAGAAAAAGTGATGGTGGTTTTTTTTTTTGTTTGCTTGGTTTTTCAGTTTTATTGGTTTGGGGTTTTTTTTGTGTGTGTGTTTTTGTTGTTTGTTGCCAGTGTGTGTTTTACATTAAATTTATTGGCCTTTTTTTTTTTCTTCATTTTAAAGCTAGCTGTAGAAGAAAATAGTATTAAATATGATCTACCCACACACTTGATACAGGAAATATTCTTAACATGCCATATGCCCAAACCACGCCTTTCACTTACTGAACATGAGAAGCTTGCTACAGTATTATTGTAACTACAGGGAGAAAAAGTTTTCTGTTCTTGAAGAATCCAAATAAACAGTGAANCTAGAGTCATGAATCACATTCCCAAAACAGCCTCATCCTTTCATATCCAATATTGGTGTCTTGTTTCTAGGACAATGAAAAACAAGTACAAGCCAAGACATCATCTTCCTGCAGAACCATCCCAGGTAAAGCTAAGAACAACCACCCTGAAGAGTAGTAGTAATTGGTTCAGTCCTCCAGAATATAAGTATACATTGCACTACTTTTTTTTTTTTTAACCCAAAAAAAGGTCAAAACTGGATAAAATGGAAATATTAAAATGTTGTCACTGTATTTGATTTATTGCTTTTCAAAATTCTAGGTTTCCAGCAAGCTACTTCATAGCCAAGCCCTGTATGTGACTATCAAACTTGTGATTAATTAAAAGTGTATTTCATGTAAGGAAATGTCATTACACAGAGTGTACAGTATTTTAAGAGTAACTTGATCATTTTCATTCATGATACACTGTCATGCTGTTCTATTTTAGATAATGAGCAGGGAAAGGTGAATCATGCAGCACTGCTAACAAGTTTCATCCCTGAAAACAGTTCAGCTATTTATAAAAAAGGCACTGACATTTTTTCTAATGTTATATTTACCTCTTTAGAGGGGGATGCAGGAGATGTGAAAATTGTCTTCCAATAGGACCACACAAACATGAAAAATGACAGATGAAAAACCACAAGGTAGACAACTGCAATAAAATACAAATAAGAGTTCAGTGAATATAGCTAAAAAGAACAAGAAATAAACCTCTGATATTTGATGAAACTGCTACACTGTGGATTATCTGATAAAATTATACATATTACATCTTTTTCCCTGGACAAACTCAGCACTCTAGGAGTGCTCACCTAAAAAAATAAAAGCAACAATAATAATAACAACTTAACTTTATTAACTAAGTTATATTGTCCAATTATCTTCTTTCAAATCATTAGAGAAACGTAATTTGGAAGGGACCTGCAGTTATAGTCACAGTGACAACAAAAAGTAGGTGGCTTTAGAAGATGCTCAATCAATTTATGTTTGGGTCTGTGTGATGTGGTTGGCTTAAAGACTAGAAACCCTGACCTTGTGAGCTAGGAAGTTTCTGCCAATCTTGTTTCCTCCAACAGCTTCTTTCACCACTCAGCAGGAGGAAACAG
>VYZU01048194.1:28800-39691 GCA_013401355.1 Ceyx cyanopectus | reverse complement strand
AAAGTTATTGCATTAATAACCTAAAGGAATATTAATAATAAAAAGATTTCCAATTGTTGCTTTTTTAAAAGGGTGTTTTCTCCTGTGAGAATTGTATTTAAAGTGTACAGCTGTATTGTCCAAATGTAAGGCAAAAATTGCCTTCCTCAAGAGTTAAAGGGTGTTGACCTTGGCCATATGTTCTCTCAGGAAAGAGTGACTCTGATCACACCACTTCATCCTGAAGTGCTCTGTGTCATGGCTGCTGAAAGAGAAACTGCACAGAGCCCTGTCCTTTAAGAAGGGATAGTGGAGAATTGCCAGAGCACGGAAAGAAAGGCTGACAGATGTGTTACCTTTGGGTGTGGGAGGAACATAAAATGGTAAAACCAATAGTTTGAGCAGATGCTTTACAAGGGGCAGGGGGCTGACAGGGAGACATTTAGCTGAGTTTGTTTCATTTCTCACTGATACAAATTTGTTTGAGAGCCTCTTTTGCTAAAACTTTGTCAGCACATCATCTGATAAAGACCCAGAACTGGAGAAGCAACTTGTAGAACTGCTCCATCTCTGATGTTCAGCGTGGTAAAAAGTTCCCTTCAGACTACCCTCCCTGAGAGTCTGTCTCCTTGGGCTACAGCCTTATTTCCAGTGAAGACAGGAGACTTAATTACTTCTTTCCCAAACTTAGTGGTCAAGATGATGATAAAATACAGAGATTAAGATTATATGTTTTCACAAGTAAATGATATTATCTACCATATGGCTTCAAGAGAACAACTGGTTTATATTTTGGATGGCCTTTTGAACTAGAATAGATCTTTAGTGGTGCTATAACAAACAAATCAGACTTCTTGCACTTTAGTAGCATGCTTACATTATCAAAATCCTCAGAGATGAGACACTTTTGTTTCTGTATTATTGCTTCAAATGAAGGAAACTATTCAAAACAAAGAACTGAAAACAGTAGAACTGTACTTGATTTTGTGAAAGTGCACATTTCAGAATATTTCTTATGCTTTTTCATGTCCAAAATAATCAGAGACTGGTAAGATTTTATAAAAAATACCTCTCAAAACTGCATACCTTTATCCAGCTAGATCTTTACACCAAAATNTGTGATCCCTTGAAAGTGTCAGTCCCTGCATGGCAGGGCCACTGGGGCAGCAGAGTCATGACAAAACCAATTTATTAGTTCTTGGTATGGATAAAGACTTAATTTTTGTAGGTGATAGATTCATGGTACAACCAACTTTAGAGAGGAAAAGGAAGAAAGAATTATTAGAAAAGAGAAAAAAGGGGGAGTAAGAGAGTGGGAGAGAGAGAGAGGAATCAAGAGAAAATATTATCACCAACCGAGGATCCAGCAACATCTCACTGGATCAGTCCAAATCTTCAGTTCTTTGGTGGTGGGTGCACAAACAATATTTTTCTGTTTCTTTTTATACCTTTGAGATATCTGGGTGAAAATCCCAGCTTCCACAGGAAGTGAGCTTGGTTTGCATAAACCCTGGTGAGCCAGGACAGGATGTCTCCTGGCATCAAACTAGCAGAAACACTTCACTTAAAGAAAGGACAGGGTCCTGCCTAGACAGGACTCATCTTTTCCCTTTGTCAAAGCTTATCTGCAAGGCACAAGCAATCAACACCTTTCCAGATTTTATAATCTCACAAGGTTTGAGACACTCAGTAAACAGGCTCTTACAACGGATAATAATATAGTGAGAGAATCTTCAGCAGCTTGAACACATCAGGCTTGCAGGAATGACTTACTGCCTTATCAACAAGAAACTGCATCACCCTATAAACATCTTGCATGAGGCGTTTACCACATGTCTGACACATACTGTTTTGCTAATTTCATCATCACCATTCCATTTCATTCTTGAGAAGAGAAAGAACATCTACTTTTCAACACCTCCAATAAAATAATAATTCTTGTCAGCTATGAACTTCTGCTGTATGAAGTTCCATCCCTGTTTCCACCCTGGAAGCATGATTATCTACGCATTATTAGTGCACAAATAACCTATTTTTAATTACACTGAACATGACCACAGAGAGACAAAGCAGTGAGATATTTTGACTTTTACCAATACCTCTGAAACAAATGGGCTTGTCATAGGATTTTTTGGTGACCATCACAGACTTTGACATCATTATCAGAAGCATGGATAAGTTTGAGGAGCATGCAGCACTTTGTTCTACCTTGAAATGGTGACTGTTTAAACAAATATTCATATCTTTTCTAATACTTAGAAAAAGTTTACTCTCTCTCTGTGCACTGCCTTATCCAGACTGAACATTCACTTGATCATTAAAGTTATTGCATTAATAACCTAAAGGAATATTAATAATAAAAAGATTTCCAATTGTTGCTTTTTTAAAAGGGTGTTTTCTCCTGTGAGAATTGTATTTAAAGTGTACAGCTGTATTGTCCAAATGTAAGGCAAAAATTGCCTTCCTCAAGAGTTAAAGGGTGTTGACCTTGGCCATATGTTCTCTCAGGAAAGAGTGACTCTGATCACACCACTTCATCCTGAAGTGCTCTGTGTCATGGCTGCTGAAAGAGAAACTGCACAGAGCCCTGTCCTTTAAGAAGGGATAGTGGAGAATTGCCAGAGCACGGAAAGAAAGGCTGACAGATGTGTTACCTTTGGGTGTGGGAGGAACATAAAATGGTAAAACCAATAGTTTGAGCAGATGCTTTACAAGGGGCAGGGGGCTGACAGGGAGACATTTAGCTGAGTTTGTTTCATTTCTCACTGATACAAATTTGTTTGAGAGCCTCTTTTGCTAAAACTTTGTCAGCACATCATCTGATAAAGACCCAGAACTGGAGAAGCAACTTGTAGAACTGCTCCATCTCTGATGTTCAGCGTGGTAAAAAGTTCCCTTCAGACTACCCTCCCTGAGAGTCTGTCTCCTTGGGCTACAGCCTTATTTCCAGTGAAGACAGGAGACTTAATTACTTCTTTCCCAAACTTAGTGGTCAAGATGATGATAAAATACAGAGATTAAGATTATATGTTTTCACAAGTAAATGATATTATCTACCATATGGCTTCAAGAGAACAACTGGTTTATATTTTGGATGGCCTTTTGAACTAGAATAGATCTTTAGTGGTGCTATAACAAACAAATCAGACTTCTTGCACTTNTTTTTTATTTTTTTTTTTCTAGCCAGCAACATTTTTAGAATCAACTACAACTCTCATTAAACAACTATTTATTCCCAGGCCTTTTCTGTCTCTTATGGGAAATGGCCCAGCAGCTGAAGTGTGATTTTGAAGGTAACAATATTCACTGTGCATTATTTTGGCGGCAGTGATGGAAAAAACAGATAGACAGATGGAAGAAAACAGTAGGACTAATATGGTATGGACTTTCTTCCTGTTCAAGCCTAGTCATCTACATTGAGTGCTTGCCTTTAGGCCTTTCCTACAGTGATCATATCAGATTATATTTGCTTGGTCAATGAAAGGACACTTGCATTGCTTCAATCTCTTCAGGCAGCTGTGATGCTCAGTTCAGAGCATGTCTAGAAACATTGCATAGTACACAATCATAAACGATGTTAAATGCTAAGGCTAACACCATGACAGGGTACACATGTCAAAAATATCATGTTATTCATGTTTACAAAGAGAGTGTCCAGACTGTAGTCACTTTCTCTTCATATTTGTCTTTGGAAGTCACTGGGGTTTGGAAAGTGATTTTGGAATGGCTCAGAAACAAATATCTGAATGAAATCAAATGACTATGTATTCTTTTAATATTTGAAAATATCTTTATTTGAAGGTTCCTTCAGTTAGTGCTTTCATAGGCTTCTAGGTTTGCCCTAAGAGACTTTAATAAATGTTTTGGAAGTGTGACTAGCCAATTGGACAGCTGGGATTCAAAATGTCACTTCAGAAAGCAAAACCATTGCCAATACTGAATGAACTTATGTTACCCCTATCACATGCACACATTTTCCTGGAATTGTAATTTTTCTTAAGTCATATTTCTCTAGCAGTTCAAGAAAGTATCTTAACGTGGTTTCTGAGTCACACTGCTTATTAAAGTGAGAAGTTTTGCCTGTTTGTGCAACGTATTCCCTACATGTAAAGTGACATATGATACAGCAACATGATGCAATTTTTTTTGCAATTCGACCCAACTCAAATAGAATTCCCTCCCCATTTGCATGTAAGTAGTGACCATGCTGCAGACAGTGACAATGAATTGGCAAAACTAACACAGCATGCTTCCCATCTGAAAGCATGGCTCAAACAGAGCCATCCTGATATCCTGATAATGAGCAGTGCAAACTCATGTGGTGCCTACATTGGATTACTGAATCTCATGTGTTCAGCTGCATAACCATAGTACAACTCTGTATGACTCTGCTGAAGCAGTAAGGACTTTAGATGGCATTGTACTGATAGATGAATGATCTCAAGCTTTAAGTCACATCTGTGGGAGAATTAGAAGAAAAATATGCACATGTCCTTCAGGAAACTGAATTCTTCTTAATGCGAGTAAAAGTAAAATATCCTGCTCAATTCTTTTGCTACTTGTTGACACAGAGACCCATATATAGCTCTTTCACAAGGCCATCAAAAAAAGAGCAAATTCTGCTTGGTCTTCTACCAGGCCATGGTGTCTCTGCAGCTGTAGTGGGGGCACACAGCATTTTGTCTCCATTTCTCAAATCCCAACAAGAAGTATGAAGAGTTGAAAAACATCCTGAGAAGGTAGAGAACAGGTAGAGAAGTAGATAAGAGACTGGCACATAGTGAGAGAAATAAGGAATTCCTAAGGGAAAAGGGTTTCTGTAGGAAAGGTATCATATCAGATTTACTTCCCTGAAGCAAAATATCTCAGGTTTGGTTTGGTTTGTTCTTTCTTTTTTCCCCTCCAGCAAAGCTAAGCAATGGAGTCATCTGGGCACTACATCTCAGAGCCAAGCCTAAGAAACAGCAATGGCCAGTTTTGTAACTGGATTTATCAGCCACAAGAGATCCCAGATATTTAGTAATAACTATAAAAACTACTGTACAAGATTTTTAATGGGAATAAGAATTAATGAGTTACCACCTGCAACAACTGTAGCGTATTTATTTTTCACAAATACCAACACTGTGTCCACAGGAGACACAAGTAAACCTTGCTCAGATCTGGTCTGGACTAGGAACAGTATTGGTCAGAACAAAATTTGCAGGCACAACGGCAGATGTCTTGCAAGCCAAAGTTTGCACCAGAATTTATTTTTTCCTCTGTTTTCAAGCAAACTACTTCTCTGTTTGCCTCCTGTGGAAACCTGCATCAATACCACCACATCAGTGATTAGAAAGAATGCAAATGCCTGTGAGGGAGAAAGCACAAGTAGACTGCAGAAAAACAGAGGCATAAAACACTTGATGAGCCTGAGCCTACTGCTTATTTTGGTTGCTTTGTGACCACAAATTAGCAGAAAGTTGCTCTACTGCCCTCTGAATCTGCCTTCCTGCCTCTCCTTGGTTTCACAGAGTTTCAGATGTGATCCAGGTCTGATGTCAAAGTTTAATTAACTCTGTCTTCATTTCAAAAAGGTAATTATTAGAATGAATTCCTCAAATGCTGCATCTAGTTAATCTAAAGAGCCTGATGTACCTTTTAGAGCTCTGCTCTATCCTTAGACATTACAAACCTAGCTGAAATGGACTGGAACAGCAGCTGGGAGGGAGTTTTTTGCTATTTCTCACAGGCAAGAATTCTATTTGATAAAATAGCAACATGTTAGTAGTTCCCTTTCCAAATTGATAAGAGCCAAGGACGAATGTCCTATGGCATGGCAACAATACAGAACTGTTCTCTTATCCTTCATTGTACCTTGTCAAGGCAGTAGCAGATAAGTCAGAACAAATTGGCTTTCCTCACAACCTCCCTGATAGTTTCCCATTCCTGAAGGAAAAGCACAAACAATTATTTCTGCAGAAATGAGGCAAGTACATTTTCACATGTATTTGGCTTATCTTGCCTATCAGAGGTGGTAATCACAGAGAATCAAAAGCAGCAGTGACAAAGCTGGGATAATAAGATACTTCTGAAAACCACAATTTCATATAATCTTTAAAGAAGTTTGCTGACTTTGAAAGCAAGCTGGATGTAAGGATGAAGTCTGGTTTAAACAGACAGTTTCCAACAACCTTTAGAGTTGCTTTTTCTAGCTGATGAGATGTTTGCTGTACATTCAGTAGTTGTCTTGGAGGAAGATCACCCATGGGATGGAAGATCTGTTAGAATCCCTGTTTTGTAGAAACTGAGCAACATTTGCAAGCAGTTATCAGAAAGCTATATAAATCTGTCTGAAAAACAGTGTTGGGGTAATTACAGAGATAAAAGCTTATGTCCAGCTCTGCTGCTCAGGTTTATTTTTGCAGTCTGTCATAACTTGGGCAGTGCCAGTTGTATCTTCTCTTGCCTTCCTGCTAATACTTTATTAGTATTGTAAGGGGTAAAATAGGGCAGGGAACAACGAGATGCAAATTCCCAGAGATCAAGACCTAGCAGCCTCATTAAAGAGGCAGTTTTAGTGTTGGAAGGCAGAAGCAGCTCTGACAGATCATTGGCTTTTCTTGGAAAAAAATTTTGCCTCAGTTCTGGTGAATATAGGACATAGCTCTTTGCATCTAATTTTAAAATTATAGAAAAAGTGGCCTATGTCTGTCATTGCTCAAGGAGAGGAAAAATGTGGGAGGGAGAGACAGGAAAAGAGACAGAGAGGTTTGTGGTTCCTTAGCTGAGGGGCTCCAAAGCATAAGAGACTGTCAGAACAATACTTCAACAAGGAATTTTTAAAGCATTTCTTAATGAATAAAAAAAAAAATAAAAAATTGTTCAGTGGTTAGAAAGTCCATGTGGAAATCTAATTGTTCAACGAGAACTTCGTATGTCAGGCTGGCATCATGAATCAAGCAACTGACGTGTGAGGCCGAGTGCTTGCTGCCAGTCTTGATGTGATTTCAGCTAAGGAGCCTCTGCCTGATACCTGCATTGCTGTGCTGTCCCTATCTGAGGCTGCCCAGGGCTTCCCATCATGAGACTCTTTTCCAGTTGTTTATAACACTGCCAGACATTAGATGTTCAGCCTGAAACTTTTCATGCCGGATGTCTTACTCAAAACAATTTCATTTTTTCTTCTTTTTTTTTTTTTTTTCTCTTCTTTCTCATTAAAAACGCTTTCATTGCAGTTGAGGGTGAAGCTCCTTTACCAGCACAAAGACATTTTATGGCAATCTCATTTTTGCACACATCTGGCATTTCCCTGCTGTGGATCACAGATGAGAATTTTTGACACCTGAGGAACCTTTGTTGGCCCAAATATGTCTACTGCTATCTCTGATAAAAATCCACACCAATGTTAAAAACTCTGCAAGCAACAACAGAGAGCTTCCAGGGTCTAGTGACTAGATGCTCAGCAGATGGGACCTGTGCTGACCCCTTTCCATTTGGGAGTGGAGAAGAACGTGGGTGCAGGCCACCGTATGGGACTGAGAGCAGAGAACCTGCCCTTCCTCAGGCCACAGGGCTTGGGGAGCCAGGGAAGGGAAGGTGCCATATTTGCCTGTAGAAGGGAAAGGAGATGAACAGTTATGGAGGAGGGCAAGTCCTGATCAAGATGGCTGAAAGCATCTGGGGGGATCAGAAGAGAAACTGGGGTCAGGAAAAGGAAAGATGAAAAGTTATGATCACAGAGACAAAGTGAGAAGTTCGGGATGGAGGAGGGAAGGGGAGACCATGGGCAAATGTGACTGAAAAGCAAAAGCACCCAGTAAGTCTGTGTTTGAGGAACTTGGACAGACCTTCTGAGGATCTGAGAGAGAAGCAGGACATCCCCACTCAGGAGGAAGCAAGTGGCAAGTAGGGTGGCACTTGGGGAGCACGAATGGGATCCCAATGGGGAAACAAAGACCCTGAGCCCTGTTGATGAGGGAACATGGGTTGTCAGGTCAGGAATGGAGAGAGGAAGGAGAAGCTGGACCTGATGGGCAGGGAAAAAGGACTCCTGTAGTCAGAAAAGGATGGTGTTTTTGAAGGGCTGGGAAAAGCCAAGCACAATGGAGATGCTTGATGAACTAAGGCAGCTTGTTCATAAGGTTTTTAACATTCATAGCATTCATTAGGATATTTGCAGAAGGAGGATAAGAAAATATTTAAATCCTTAGTCCTCTGAAACTCTACCACATGATACCACACTGATACCACCTGATGGTTTAAACCATCAACAGGTTTAAAACTTCGGATATCCTAGGCAGACATCATCTACTTGAACTCATATAACAGTAAAGAGAACAGGTTACTGGTGGTTAATCCTCCTTGTGTCTCATTAATTGCATATTACCTGGTGCTTATCCAGGCAACACTGCCATTGATCTTAAAGAACTTAAAAAAAATAAGATATGGTAGTTGAATGCAATACATCATTTCTGCATTCTGCAAATTCAATTTGATGTGCAATCAGTAAGAACAGGCATAACTTTGTGCATGTGCCATTAAACACTGTAACATGAAGGATGTTTTGTGGGCTATAATATATAGACACACAAAACCTCACAGCTCATACCAACCCAGAAATCTAACATACTATGTCAAACTTTAAAAGAAAAATAATCAACAGCTTAGCAAAAAGTCTACACAGAAAGAGCCAAAGCAAGTGGAAAAACAGTCTTTTCTTTGTGGTCATCAGTGGGCAACGCATTTGAAACACAGTCCTTTGAAGTGTGAACTAAACAATACCTTTAGGAAATTTTTGGAAATTAACTGAGATCTCTTATTACACACAGCACCCTGTGGCCAAGCTGGCTGCCTGAAAGTGGTAGCACAATTTCAATGAAAATAAAATAAATTACAGATCTACATATGTTGGATGGACAACCTTATCACAGTGAATAAATAATAAACCAGTTTAAATTAGCAAGAAGAGCTCTTGTATTTATTCTAGCCTAAGTGGTTGTGATTTTAAAATTTAGTTAAAGTACTAACTAGTGGTTTACTATTATGCTGAATAAACTTGTGCCCCATGTGAGGACAGAATTATCATCACTGCCAAATATATAAAGGTTAGTATTCTATACTAGAAAACATTTTCTGATTTAAATAAAGTGATTTCTACATTTAAGTAACCAGTGATTTGTCATGCAGTGCATAAAGCTAATGTATACAAGCCTAATTACTGTGGTCCTAATGCCTTCAAAGAACTGACTGCTGAGGTTGTAAATAAAAACCTTGTGAATGGTGAGCAGGCAAAGGGGTTAGTCATTAGTCATCCTGAGGCACACATCGCTCACCACTTCTAACTTCTTGTGCTGGCAACAGCAGTCTGCAATTAGGCACATAACTTAGCATTTCTTTTCTAAAACACAGGTCAGCATGTGGTGCAGTTCACAGACTAGTGTGTGGTCATCTCTTGCAAGCGGGAGGTTTTCTGAAGTGGAAACAAAAGTATTATTTTATTTTGCTCTGTTATTGAAAAACAAATATATTTTTTTCTGGACCACACACTGAATTAATCATCTTTGGATATGCTGCACAAATAGAAACTTGTTCCAGTTTTTGTTCTGATTTTTTCTAAATGATTGCTGTGGATGTTCTCACATTGTCTCAGGAAGTCAGATCTGAAAAGTCCTACTCTCAAGGTGAGGCTTTAGATTACATTTTGTTGCATGTATTCTATTCAGAAGAAAGGTTAATTCCCAAGCAATGTGCTCTGTTATTATTACTTGTTGCTTATTTTAAAGTTATGGATAACATCTCCTAGTAAAATAAAACTATTTCTCCAACTCCTGAAATCAAGTGAACAACTGATGAACAACACGTGTATTTAGAGGAAAAATTTCAATACCAGTATATTAATTGTGCAATTCTAAATCCCCGAAATAAAAAGTATATTTAAAAAGTATTCTAAATGCTCTGACTTGCCTTTTTGTTTAGATTGTGTGACTAACAATAAAAGTTTAAATTAAGGACAAAGCACACAGCAAGTACTTAATAATAAGTAGTAAAAAGACATAAAATATTAAACAGCAAATATGGATTTAACTTCTTTATGGATTCTCTTCCATTTATGGCTGCTAAAAATTTGTGCAACTAAGCCATAAAAAAACTCCAAGCACCAAAACAGCAAAATGACCAGCACCTTGCACATTAAATGTAAGTAATTCTGACAATTTGGATGATTAAGAATGACAGCAAAGAAAGATCACCTACCTTCATAGATCCATTCTCATAGTCAGATCCTTGCAGCAGATGCAGAAAAGAAACTATGAAAATATTCAGAGTTGCCCACGGTTTGTGCATTCTGATGTTTAAAATCCACAGGTTACTACGCAGTCGTGGTCACACAGCTAGAGGCTTCTCTTTCAAAATGCATTTCTCTATCACCAATACAGAAAAGAAAAGCTTCCAGAATTTCTCTTATATACTCACAAAGAGCTCCAACGTCCAAGTGTCAATATCTATCTCTTTACTGCTCCAAACAGTTGGAAGTTCATCTATAGAATGTAATTTCTAAGAGCAGATTTTAGGTGCATTTGAAAGAAAATCATTATAAGCATTTAAATAGGTATCTATCTGTATATATACATACACGCTCACAAGTGATCAGGTATGGATTCCAGTTAATGAATTTAGTATATCTTCCATCAAGACAGAAAGAGGCATTCAAAATCCATCTGTGGTCCAGAAAATGTAAGTAATCTGCTCTGGTCTGTGCTCCGTGTTACAGCAGGCTTTTAAGATGGTAGTGTAATGGCCAATGTTTTGAGCTCGAGAGCTGTAATCCAACTCTGTATTAAAACTTTTTTCACAACCTTCATGGAAGCCTGCAGAAGCATGTGTCTTAAATCTGATACAGACTTTGGCAGCAACACAGTCCAATTTTGAATGC
>VYZU01048194.1:5453-28456 GCA_013401355.1 Ceyx cyanopectus | reverse complement strand
CTATCATTAACTTGCATAATTTCTTAATTATTCTACACAAACAGATATTGGAGAGAAAATTGTTTGAATCCAATCTTTCCAGCTGTTTCCAGTTAATTGAGTCATTATGTTTTAAATATATATATATATATTTAGCTTTGTCTTTTGACACTTGTTTTGTGAAA
Organism: Ceyx cyanopectus; assembly: GCA_013401355.1. Taxonomy (NCBI): domain Eukaryota; kingdom Metazoa; phylum Chordata; class Aves; order Coraciiformes; family Alcedinidae; genus Ceyx; species Ceyx cyanopectus. The sequence continues at coordinate 28,292 of VYZU01048194.1, read as the reverse complement.
GAAAACTCTCATTTTTTTGCTTCCTCCCCTACCCAGCCCACACTGGTTTGTACAAGGAATTGGTTGTGAAAAAGCTCCTCTCTCTGTGTACCTGCTTCTACCACTCATACCTTCCCAGCAGCCAGGCTGCCAGTCATGCACCCACAGGCTCCATACTACAAGGGGAATTTTGTGTCTGTACAGTTTACCATCAGAATACATTAAGTATTTCATTCATCATTTTAAATTAACTTGCTATTTAATGCTTATGTCCAGACACCTTGATGTCATTTAATGTCTCCATTTCCCTTTTGATACTAATACCCATCTCACTGCAGGAGCTGAAATCCTGCTAAAATAAATGAAAATGTCTTAGCCTTGGATGCACTGCTTCAGCATAAGGGATAAAACAAAAAATAACCACTGTATTTTCAGGACTGCAAGATAATAACTTTCTANATCCAACTCTGTATTAAAACTTTTTTCACAACCTTCATGGAAGCCTGCAGAAGCATGTGTCTTAAATCTGATACAGACTTTGGCAGCAACACAGTCAAATTTTGGCTCTAATCCCATTTTGTCCCTACCAATAGCATAGCAGTTTTTAAACTAACTGATGCAATCTAGGCTCTCATTATTTTAAAGAAGATTACCTGAAACATGAAACTTCAGCACACGTTCTTACACAGCACACATATTTTAAGTTACTTCTTTAAGAAACAAAAAAAACAAAACAAAAAAAAAAAAAGGGAGGGAAGGGAGAAGAGAAAGACTGACTTCTTTCATGTGTTTTATCTTATGTGGCATTAGATTTTCTGAATAGATTTTTAGCAGGAAACTTTAAAACTATCTTTGACAAGAAGATCTTGATTTTTTTAATGAAAGCTTATGAAGCTACAGATATAAAAGAAAAAAAAATATTTTTATTGCAATAAAACACAGTAATTATTTCTGCCCTGAGACATGCATGAATTTTCACTGTATTTTTCCACAGTTTAAAACCAAAATGAAAATCTAACAACACAGACAAAGGCTCTGATAATTATGCAAGTTAAATCTATATTGCTATATTCGTATTTAGGAGAGCTGTTCCACTCTCACATGGTTTAGGGTTTGTAGAAACAGACTCCACAGTTATTAACATAAAACACATAACTAATATTCAGACCTTTCCTACCTCTGACATCCAAGCAGTAGTTCTCTCAAATGCAAGTCACACTTCTGTAACTATCATTAACTTGCATAATTTCTTAATTATTCTACACAAACAGATATTGGAGAGAAAATTGTTTGAATCCAATCTTTCCAGCTGTTTCCAGTTAATTGAGTCATTATGTTTTAAATATATATATATATATTTAGCTTTGTCTTTTGACACTTGTTTTGTGAAAGAAAACTCTCATTTTTTTGCTTCCTCCCCTACCCAGCCCACACTGGTTTGTACAAGGAATTGGTTGTGAAAAAGCTCCTCTCTCTGTGTACCTGCTTCTACCACTCATACCTTCCCAGCAGCCAGGCTGCCAGTCATGCACCCACAGGCTCCATACTACAAGGGGAATTTTGTGTCTGTACAGTTTACCATCAGAATACATTAAGTATTTCATTCATCATTTTAAATTAACTTGCTATTTAATGCTTATGTCCAGACACCTTGATGTCATTTAATGTCTCCATTTCCCTTTTGATACTAATACCCATCTCACTGCAGGAGCTGAAATCCTGCTAAAATAAATGAAAATGTCTTAGCCTTGGATGCACTGCTTCAGCATAAGGGATAAAACAAAAAATAACCACTGTATTTTCAGGACTGCAAGATAATAACTTTCTATTGACCTGCAGTTAAAAGTGGGAGTGCCTGCCCATCAACATCTCTCATTTATGGGATTATTATTTGAAACACATACATAGATTCAGAAAACAGGCAAGAAGCAATTCATGCCCTCATGCCCTAAAGCTTGGTGAGTGGAATTCTTACACAGTCTGTCTCCAGCACAGTTTAGGGACAAGCAGCTCTGTTTCCTTGGCAGTGCTGGTGCATCTGGAGCAAGCCTTCCCTCCAGACATCAGCCAAATTACTTCTGTCCTCACAGGCATCACCTCTCTGTAAGTTGGCACAAGCAAGGGAAAGCCCAGGAGCAGCCCTGAGGTTTGTAAATACTAGCTATGAAATTTCTCTCATCAGCCCAGCAAGTGTTTAACTGCTTAAACAAAGCAAACCAGCTTCAGTGGGGAAAGTTAAAAGCATCTGTGGTGTTATATTCTGCAAATCAGCAAAGCAGCCACATTTCTGAGAACAAGGGCATAGCTCAGGTCTCTGCTCTAAATCACAAAGGGAAGCAATTCAAACCCAAGGGGTGTCACATCCTCAGTCTCATGGCAAGGGTGGTGATTGGCCTTCTAGTCTTGGAAACTCACAAACTGTACTGAAGGGACTCTTGGCAATCTAGCACTAGAAAACCAAGGCTATTTATTTCGAAAATGTTGGAGGGAAACACCTTATTAATATTGTGTGTGTGCGTTTTAGTTCATCACTGCTACTTACCAAATTGAACTCTGAATTAGAAATACATTTGGGAAGACCAAATCTGCATCTTTCCCAAATCAAACAACAATTTTCACCCACCTCTGGCTTCAATGGGCTTTTTGGCAGGAAAACTGATCTGATCCTCAGGCACTGAATCAAATTCATTTACAAGATCAAGTCAGATGTTGCAGTCAGAAGAAAAAAAAAAATTACCTGAGGACTCTGACTCAAAGACTAACAAAGAAGGAAAACCCCCTTTTGTAACAGCAAAGGACTTTAAATCTAGCTCCAAGTTGTTAGTGAAAGTAAAGGCAAAAGAAGAGAAATCAGCTGATAGGACAGCAGAGCATCTCTTCTGATGGATTATTGGGAAACACTGTTTTCATCACCTGCACCACTGTCCCCATCCCTTTCTTTATTGCTCTTGTGTCTCTCCTTCAATTCAGTATATGAATTACTGCTCCCTCCAGCACCATCCTAGCCCTGCTCCTCACACAGTTTTGTTATGATTTTTCATGTTTACTGCTGCACTGAGAACAAATTAAATACTTCTGTGTTGGAGCCCAAAACTCAGGAGTATATTGAGATTATATTGCAAGCTGCCTGCAACAGCAGTAAGCAGCTTGCTGTCTGCCCAGACACCTCCTAGGACTATGTGCTATGTTTTTGTTTAATTTATGAACACAAGTTAACAATACTCGTATTCAAGTTGCTTGTTTTATCTCAGTTTGCTATTGTAGAACTACCTGCTCAGTTCTGTGCATGGCTCAGATTTGTATTTCTTTTAAAATCTAGCACTGTATAAAAAAGTACTTAAAATTCATGTGACTATTTACATGAATCTACTTTTGTAGCTGAATAAGCAGCTCCACTGATATCAACAAGGTCAAATACTTTGTAATGAATCAAGAATTCAAAAATATGTCCCCTTTCAGTGAGCTAATAGATTAATATTGTGGCAATGAGTCAGCTCTTTGCAAGAAGAGCTTAAAAATTTAGTTAAGTCTAGTTCAAATATTGATCAACACTGATGTTTCAAATGGGTGAACATTACAGATCGAAAGAAGTTTAAATCTATTTATCTGCAAACATTATGTGTAATTTAGTCAATAGTATTTTAAGCATATGAGTATTCCAAAGTAACACTCACATACATTTCACAGAAACCCTGATTTGCTGATCCTCAGACTCTGGGGTTGTGATGGAAGAGAACATATAAATCAATAGGACTACTCAGATCACAGCAGTTTTATGAGGATATGAACTGAGGGGTGACCTCATTAATGTTTATAAATATCAGTGTCAGGAGAATGCAGCCAGTCTCTTCTCAGTGTCAATGATAGGACAAGGGGCAAAGGGTGCAAGGTGGAACACAGGAGGTTCCACATAAATATGAGAAAAAAAATTTTCCCAGTGAGGGTGACAGAGCACTGGAACAGGCTGTCCAAAGAGATTCTGAGGTGTCCTTTTCTGGAGACATTCAAAACCTTCCTGGATACATTCCTGTGTGACCTGATCTAGGTGATCCTGCTCTGGCAGTGGGATTGGGCTAGATGATCTTTCGAGATCCCTTCCAATCCCTAACATTCTGTGATACTATGATTCTGTGATATGACCTAAATAAACTCCAATTAAATTGATCACTAAGACTGCAGTGTTAAAATTGGACATCAACAAAGGCCATTCTTGCCTTGACTTCAAGTAAGTATGATTTCACCAGATACTTTGCACTCAAGATCTCCACACAATTTCAAGTTACAGCATGGTGCAGTGTTCAGGCAAAGAACATAATTCCCAATAATATCATTAGGTATTTGTAAGGTGATTCTATGAGCAGATCTGTACATTCCCTCTAAGTAATCCACACACAGAGGGATTTCTTTTTTCTTGAAAATTACTGAGAAAAAGAAAGATTGGGTCGATTATCTCAAATATTGCAAACAAGAATCTAACATATTTGATAGGGGCACAGCAATTATATGGCAATTTGAGGTTGTTCTGTTCACATTATTAAATTAATTGTCATGTAATTATTAAATTATAGGTTTTTTAATAAAGCAATGTTTAGGGTAACAGCTACAGGCATCAGAACACCATGCTAAGCACTAAGCTGCATTGATAAAAAATCAAAACACAATCTGCAGAGTCTCAAATTCAGAGCCTGACATGACTCTGCCAACATTGTGCTAGTGTTGTGATGGAGGCCATACCAACAAGCCATCTCCAGGCCTAGCCCTCACACCCACTGGACTGCAGGCATTATCTACCCTTAAATTAGCTAACCTAATTGTCTACTTGCTGCAGCAAACCTAGAGCTCAGTGGAGGCTGTGAAACCTGCCTGAGAGGCTGGTCAACCCAAGTGGGTGCTGTGCCTCTACCTCACTCCAGGCTGCGGTGGCTGAACTGCTATCCATCCCTCTATCTGTCTAGATTAAAGTTCACTAGGAAATGTCTGCACCAGTTTACAAACACACCATGGGCTGGAGGGCAGGCACACTTGTAGCTTTAGCAAATATGAACCACAGTATCTACTGGTTCAGTTCTCAGCCATGCCCATGCTGAGGCCCAGCTCTGAGGAGGGATGCTGTTGTTAACAGCAAGCAGCCGGAGGAGTGCTGTCAGAAAAAAAGCAGATAAAAATCACAAACAAACATTTTTTTGCCTGAACTTATGAGAGATGAACACACCTTTTAATTGCTCTTTGAAAAGCTCTGCTTCAACCTCATGAAGAGCACAGCTGCTTAGTTACTTTTCTCTAGTTCATATCTGTAATACCTCATGCCAGGAAAGACTGAAAACCACTGTGGGAATGACTCCTGTGTTCAGCAGCAGCTTTCACTAGCCCAAGTATGAAGAAAATGTTTTCTCTTGGGTTTCAGTGCTCCCTTTGCATCTGTTTGTGTAATTGTAATTTCTAAGGAGCCTAACCTATGTGGCCCCTGATCCAGAGAGCAAGACATCTCTCTAGATCCCTGTAATTCATATTCATCTGCAATAATGGGAGCTCTGTGTCTGCTTGTCTTCACATCCATCTGTGTTTACATAACCATTAATGAGGGCACAACTGGAACGATAATAAAATTTTAATTACAGAGGCATGCAATAGCATTCAGAAGCCTTTATTTCGCTTGTGACTTTTAGAAGTCCTTGTTTCTTTCTACAGAGAATTGAAGCAAGTTGAAAAGACATAAGTGGTCTCATGATTAAGGAGAAGAAAGGGAAAGAAAAAAGGCAGGAGGAAGAGGAGAGAATAGGAAGGAGAGAGAGGAGGGAGAAGGGGAGATCTGACCATCCTTCACATCTATTATTGTTACAAAGGCCCCTGCCTCCAGACACACTGCAAAGCACTGGCTGGCCACTGTTTAAGTATGTCTAAGGGATTGCTTCCTATTCAAATCAGATGTCTGAAACAGCTCACAAAGCCAAGGAAGGAAGTAGATACCAAGAGGATGGATTAAACAGCAACAGTTCAATGTCTGACACTTCCTCCTCTGCTACTGTACAGCAAGAAAGGGAGTTATAACTGCAAAGCACAGTGAGTATCCCAACTGCTGAACCCTAAATGGATTACAAGCAAAACAGATGAACTCATGGGTGCCTGTAAAGAAAAAAAAAAAATGGAAATAGGTTCTCATTTTTTCCACTACACGTGGCTCTGTTGCTAAATCACCCTGGGACTTAAGGGTATGTGCTGCTTGCACCAACTTGTGTAACTGAATAGACATTTATTGTATTATGTGCACCAAGACTAGAATTTCTCAAGAGAAAGATGTAACTGCACATGATGTCATCACCCTTAACCTTGCAAGTCTCTGGTAATGTCTTGAGCAAGTTAAAGACCCTTAGCTTAGAGTGTCAGTAATCTGAAAATCCATCTGGTGCACCTTAAAGTTTGAAGATAAAAATTTTATTATTTACATTCAGTTTCACTGCTTTCACATTCACAAACATGAGGTTGATAAAAGGGACCCCTGATATCAGCAGAGGAGAATTAATGATCTCTCTCAAGGATGTTTAGAGAAGTAAATGCATACTGTGAAGTATGTATATCACAAAGTTCATCTCTAGCTGTAATACAGTTATTTTTTTTCACACTTAAAACACAAAAGCACTTCTGTGCTTTTCCAAGAAATCTCCCATTTCCTGTTTTTATTACATCCTATTGCTATCAATAATGTAGAAACATAAATACAGTTTGTCAGGCTCACCCTGCATTTCCTACTGAGAGCAAAATAAAAGATGGCCTGGTCAAATGGAATTCTAAAGAGTTCCTCCCACCCACGTTGATACCCAGGTTGATAGCTCTACTCTAGCTCTGTCTGCCTGCATAACAAGATCAAATGAACACATCACCATGGGGGTCAGTTATCTAGGCAAAATTATCTCCTTACTTTCAATATCTGTTCACTGCAGACATCAAGGTTCAGAAGACTAGGTGCAATCAGGGCATCTCAACAGACAGGAGTCCTGAAGCAGGCTAGAGAGTGCTCTAACATCCACTCATCTATGAGCCTGCTGGTCCAACACCCAAATTTATTTATTTATTTCATTTTTTAATGCATGAGGCTGCTGTCTACTGTCCCCCACATCTGCTCTCAAGAGTGATTCTGCATTACAATGTAGTAGACTAGAAAAGTTCACTTGGCCATATAAACCATAAGGTATTACACAGGACATTTTATAATGTCACAATAGAACTGAGACACCTCATCTATCTGGGAATTAATCTATTGGTGGTATTTGATTAATTTAAGACTCTAGCACTGCCTTTTGGCCGAATTATTCACAACAAAATTCTGAAGGTTCAGGAGGGCAGTCAGGGAACTGAAAAAAAAATCCATGCAATTTAAAATAAAGGGGAAAAGACAAGAATCTAGTAAAATAAAGAGATATTAATAAATTCATTTCAACTACTTTGTTAATCTTTAAATGCAGTGGAGAAATTTAATAGAAGAATTTCTAATATAAAAAGAAGTGAACTCTATATAGACTCTGTAATAGCATTTACATATTAAAAGTAAGAAATCAAAGCAAGCAAAGAAAACAGGAAGACATAAGTGCAAAAGAAATAAAATGTAATTAGCTAAAAATCTTGTGGGAATATATCATTGCTGTGACAAGCTAGAAAAGAGTAGTTAATATTGAATTTTAAACAAGTTTTGAAACCCTGGAAAAAAACCCCATGACCTGTACCTACATCTTCAACTCTTGCTCTTGTGATGCTATCACAGTGTTAGAAAGCTCTTCGGGAAAAATTCTAGTTTTATGCAACAATCAGGGTGTTGGGTTTTTTTGTTTGTTTAGTTGGGTTTTTTTGGTTGTTTGTTTTTGGTTTTTTTTTTTCAGAATTGACTGGGAACTGAAGATACCTCTAGATTGTTAAATGTAAAAGAGAGTTTTGAGTATTGGATCTCAGTTCCTCTGCCTTAATTCATGGTTAACTTGCTCCCTGGCCCTGTTTTGGATCACTAGTTAGCTCATTCCGAGGCAACACCCAGGTATGGTTCTGGAAATAGTTCATTCCAGAAATTTCTTTTACCAGTGAACAGGACTGTAGCAAGGGGATTCCCTGATTCCCCTCACAGAACTCACACAATAATCTTCAAACAGGCTTTGCAGCTTCAAACATGAACAAGTGTCTTCCTGCCATGCCCCAAGGCATGGTACCTATATAATTATGATATAATAATTAAGTCATTAAGGATAATGAAGTTTAAAAAGTCATAAAAAGGCATAATTATGACTTAAAGCTGCAAGAACATCACATGGGGCTTAGAGGAGATGTCTGGCCAAATACTACATAGCCCAGATTCAGCCAACCTGCTCATAAATACTAGCCTGAGGGGTTGACCTGAAGTAATCAGGATGTAAGTCTCTTGATCTCAAGGAGAAGGCCAGTCCCTCTTTTACTCAACACTGCACAAATAGTCCAGGGGACTACTTGATGCTTAGAAAATGTAGGTGTTTGGAACATTTTGTGCAGATCTGCATCTTCTATGACCTTTGATGCCAAACAACATTGACTTCTCTGATTTTATTTGTCTTCTCTTATTGAGGGACCAAAACAAACACAATAAAAACATTTGAACAAATAATTATTTATTAATATTTCTGTCAAGCTGGACTCCACATTAAAAATATTTCTCTACCATGCATACCACCTCACGCACTATTGTTCTCAATGTGTTAAAGAGCACTGAGCAGAAGACGAAGGAGAACACAACAAAATTAAGACAAATTTGACCAATCTATTTTTCCAAGCATTTTGGAATATTTTGGAACTTTCCGATGTAAAAATCTGAGGATATGTGTGTAAAGTTATACTCTGAAAGCTGCAGGGAGGTATCAGGAAGGTGATGAGCCCACAGGTATTTCTTAAGGCAACAATATCAACAACCCTCATCTTAAGTCTTGTCAAGAAGTGTCTTTCAAGCTGCAATTATTAGGGCAGAGCTACCTTGTTCTCAAACTGAACAGTCACCATCAGAAAATACCCTGTGTAATGAAGCTCTAGTTTTTGTGCAGCTTCATCAGGATCACTGAATAAAGCATTTAAATCTGACATTATAGGAACTAAGTTGTATATTCTTTCTAAACACTCATGAAAATTATTTTGCTCAGAAATACTAGTTTCCCTTAAAATCAGTTTTAAAATATTACAATCTCTTTTTTCTTGAATGCATTCATATTTACTCTTTCTCAGTGTTAACACAAAATGTTTCTTCCATAAGACAAGGACATTTTCCCTCTACTTTCAAGCTAGATCTGTGCAGCCAACCTTTCTCAAACACTGGATAATGAAGCATGGCCCCAAATAATTTATTGTTTCATGGACTGTGGACAAGAAATGGCCAAAATACTTTAGTATATATTTTTAAAATGCAGAAAATGATAGAGAGGAGTCTGTAAAAAGTGGATAGTCCCATTCAAATAAGATCTTATGTCATGGTCTACACACAATTGTCCCACAAGGTCCTCACTGTCACCACTTACTCATTTAAGCCTTGAATAACATTTTCCAAAGTGACATAGGATTCTCTATGAAGTAATCTGCAATTTGGATGCATCAACAGTGCCTTTCAATAAAGGACACATATACTTTATTTTCTCAGGTTCTTTCTGAGAATTCTGATTTACACATTATTACACCAGTTTGCCAAAATTATTGAACTTCTGACTTTATATGAGATCATTTTTCCTCTCCTCATTTTTCTAAAGGATAAATGGAAGCAGCAATGTTGTGATATGAATGATCATTTAAAATTACATATTTATATACAAGTAGCTCCTGTGGCCTGTTGCCAGACCATCAATTTCTGGCTTTATGGTTAAATGGCAGAGCTTTGACTATATCCCCAGACACTGAAGTGTGTTTATCATAATGGAGAAAACTAGCTATATAAACTTAGATTATATATGTAAAATAAGTTGCTATTTATACATAAAATGCTTACAAAAAAAGTTGCAGAGTAGCATCAAACACAATTACACACATGTTCACAGGCAATTTATCTGATACATTACGAACCCTGTTCTTTTTTTGTAAATCAAAATAGTTTCAAAAGACAAAATACATTTTACATGTCTTTCACTTGGAAACACAGCCAAATCAGATAAGAACTACGTTCCATTGCTAACCTGGGCCAAGAATGTTAACTAACAGTACAGTTCACAAGGGTCTCACTGAAAATAGCTGTTCTAAATATGTGGTTACATTAAGCTGTCTAAACATTTGTAAAAGCTCAAGGAAAGCTATCTGGAAAGGTTTTCTTTCATTTCAAATTGTAGTATTTTCATAGTGTATGACTTATATTGGCTACTGCATTTAATCCCCATTGAGATTCCAGTGTTGAGGATTAAGCAATAATTCCCAGTATCTAGAGACATATCAACCAGACCAATTAAACGATAGAATATGTATTAAAATTCTGATTACCATTTCTTTGGGTTGGAAGTACAGAGCAGACCTACTTTTCTCCTAAACCTCTTAGCATGGGAATTAAAACTACACACATAAACATGGAAAAAATATGTCCCTCTATTCTGATCATCCTAATCATACATTTACTAGATAAAAAGTGTAGGAGAGCTAGCTAAGCTGTCAGATGCTGCAACGTGTAGGTCACCCTGCTGGAAAGCTTGCTGTCAGGGGCACAGATTTTCCCTGCAGGTTGCTCTCCATGGGTGGCCCCTGTGCTCCCCTAACAGTGTGCAGGCATGCAGCCCCACTGAGATAAAAGGGTGGAGATCATCGAGTCCTAAATCAGTTCCAGCAGGTGGCAAAACAGATCTGATAGATGACATTGAGCATGTAAATAATAATCTCCTAATATAAACCTGTTCTGTGGGCATTTTTCTTTAAAGCACAGTAGTGTCAGCTGTGCTCAGAGACTGAGAGGAAATGAAAGCAGTAAGCTGTCAATCCACCATCACATTGTTCTAGTCAACCACAGAATTTTGTTGTTTTTATTAAGAGCAGTATCCCACATATTTTCAAATCTTTTCATTTTGTTGTTGTTCACCAGAAAGCCATTTTTATAAAGCTGAACAGGAGCTTCAAGAAGAGTTGAATACACATTTAACAACATACCTACTGCTATGCTTGGTGTGAATTAAGGGTGTTAGCACTGAAATACAGTGAGACACAAAAAAAATGAAAGTTAGTGTACGGAGTTTGGAAAACTTATAGGAAGGACCATACTGAACTGAAAACTGCAGAGTTTCACAGACTTGTGCAGTGTTTGAGCACAGACATCTCTTTGCTTAATGTCTGTAAGCCTTAGGAACATCAGAGGGATAGATAATAATAATAGATTTGGACAAGTGTCTTTTCTCTTCACTTCCAAATCAGACACAAAGCAAGCTGCATAACAGACTCTAGGTATTCTTAATTCTGCTTTACAATTCATGTCATGAGGTAATTTTGGACAATGACCAACTTTCCCAGGAGAGTCTAGCACCAATTTCAAAGACAGTGTTAAGGGTACATTTGTGTGTTTGTAAACTCTATCAGAGAACTGCAGCTCTGTAGATGCTGCTTCTCATTTTTATGCATGTATATCCATGTGCAAATGTACACATGTGCTCTGAACAAGCACACTGGAGTAAATATCAAAGCAGTATTTCCAGCTTTGACTGTGGGAAAATTAGCAGTTGTTGTGGTTTTAGTGAGAACTCATTCTGTTCAGCAATTTTACAGTGATTTTCTGTTCAGTGATTGGGTTAGAAACTCCAATTCTCTTTATAAATTTTCTTTGAAACATTATAATGCAAGAAGAGATAAGCAAGTGTATTTGTGATCAAAGTAATCTGATAAATCAGAGCCAACATCTCCTCACTTATTCATCACCACTAGGCCATTCCTAGATGTTACAGTAACCCTTTAATAAATTTAATGTATTTTCTCAGTAGGTTCCTGTTACTTCACAGGCTATGACCACCTCCAGTCATTCTCCTAGCAATTCAAAACCAACATCTGGTATGCTGATTACAGCAGTTGAATACAGTCCTGACCACTCAACTACAAGTCTACTCATACACATTTGTATAATGAAGATAATGTATAATTTGGGATGATTCACTAGGCCCAGCTTCCCATCTTTATTATTCTTCTAATAGGTAAGCAATTTGTAATTTATGCCTATAAAGACAAAAGAGTTCATTCATGAGGCTGCATGCTTGTAATGTTTGATATTATCTTATTCCTCATCTGCCCTTTTTAAGTGAAAGCAGCTAGCAATTTTATTGCCAATAATAGCCACTCTGATTCAGATCAAACCCACTGCAACAGATAGTAGTGGATTCCCTTTTACAGTGAGTGGGAAGAAATGTGTCACTAATGTGTCAGCATTATGCAATGCAGAGATTCTGATAATGCTGAGGGCAATCCTTGACTGCTGTGAGTAGTGCATGCTGTGTGGAGAGCTGTTCCAAGGGGTAGGGCTTATCAGATGGGTGAGGGCTGCAGGATGTGGTCCTGGGTTCTTTCCAGGCTGTGGAATGTACTGCTTGCAAACCCATAAACTGCCTTCCACTGCTCTTGCACCGTGCAGAAACATCTCTAAAGGTCATCTAGCCCAGGGTCCCTGCAGTGGGCAGGGACATCTTTAACTAGATGAGTTTGCTCAGAGCCCCATCCAACCTGACCTTGAATGGTCCAGGGATGGGGCATCTATCACATTTCTGGGCAACCTGTTCTATTGTTTCAACTCCCCCATTGTAAACAATTTCTTCCTTGTATCTAGCCTAAATCTACCATCTTTTAGTTTAAAATCATTACCCCTTGTCCTGTCACAAGAGGTCCAACATGACTTGTTGCTATCACCTTTCACTCAGTGTATCAAATTAAGGGAAATGTATAAGAATTAAACTTTTAAACTATTTTACCCTTCACAGGAAATGCTATTCTTGTCTTCAGAGTATACAAGCAAACTAGATGAATCACCACTGATGTTAATGACAAATGTTGGTATTTAAAGGGTTACATCACACTGGTTTTTAACCAAAAATAACCCCAAACATGACAGAAATCAATAGCAATTATGAAATGTCATCCATACAAGCAGCAATGTGACTACAACTTGAATAAATAAACCAATTGAAATATCCACTAGGAATAGTAATGCAATAAAATAATTTTTCCAATGGGTGTTTACTTGGCTTACCCTTTTTTGGAAATATTTCTACTTAAGAGGCAATTCCAGCTGTACATAAGAAAAGCCTTTCATTTCCTTCCCTTCACCAGTGTAAATGCATTTAAGTTAGACATCTAAGTTTTCCAAAATATACATCAGCCCTCATGAAAAGAAGAGCAGTGAGTATTCTTTGGAACTTTCTGCAGTATTATATAACTGCCCCAAGGCACTTTTGCATTCATCTCTCTGCAGCTGAATAAAAGAAGGGCAGCTACTTATTGGGAGGAACCATCCCATTATTAGGCCATTCATCTGTAATGAACAGGGTTAAGAGGTCAGCAGAAGATTGCCAAGGTTTAAATGTTGACAGACAGAAATTTCTCTATCACCTTTTCCTCAGTGGAATGTGGCTGCCGTGTTTGATCACCTTGCAATTCTGGTAGAGCTTTTTTCTTTTCAAAGTTAACAATTTAGGGATTATTCCTGGAAAAGTTAATGCTGAGCTCAGTGCTTTCTCAAAGGCCTATTGAAGCTAACACAGAAAGCAAAAGCAAAAGAAAATCCTTGAGACAAGTTGAATTGTCTTAATAGAGAATTACGTTCCATCTTAAGAGTTAAAAAAAAAAGCAAACGGAAAACCTAAAAGCTATTCAAAGCTCATGCAAAGGAGCCCTCAAGGCTTTATTTTTTCATCCCCATGCCACCCTGAAATATATTTTGCTCATAGGATTCCTCACAGACTACAAGTTGGTCCTCTGTCCATGCACAGCAACAAGGAAAAGCTAGTATTGAACAGGACACAAGTACCTGGATGGTGGTGAGGCAGAAAACTGTCTTCCTATGTGCTCACAGAAATTGCATGATTATAGACAGGACCTTCCCAGCTCTCTACTAACTTCAGCTACTTATATATCTGATTGGCAGGAAAGTTAACTATCCATAAGCAAATCAAGAGGAGCTCCATGGGTGCCAGGCAGCACAATGGTTTCTGGACATGTGCAATAAATCATCTTTTACTAGAAATTCTGTGTTCTGCCTGGACAGAACAGCTTGGATTCTCTAACCAGGCAGTCTGGGCTAATTTATGCTCTTGATCATAATGCAGTTTGAGGTGTCTTTTTCTTCAAATATTTAATCAAAATACTGCAGTGATTATTTTACTGAAATCATGGAACCAAACTAACACAGCACTTGCAGATAACTTCTTGTAGACCTTGCCTGAAGTACATTGTTTAGTTATAAATGTTGGATAAAAATGAAGTAAACTGAGTTTAAAATTCACAGTGGTAATGCTCTGTGAAATTTAGACATAATCTGGCACTGCAAACATACAATAAGTGTATGCAATGCTTTCCAGTGCTATTAGGTAGGGTTTTTTATATTTCAAAATATTTGAACAACTGTATTATCACAGAATCATAGAATGTTAGGGGTTGGAAGGGCCTCCAGAGATCATCAAGTCCAATCTTCCTGACAGCTCAGGAACACCCAGGGCAGGCCACACAGGAGCAGATCCAGGTGAGTCTTGAAACTCTCCAGAGAAGGAGACTCAACCTCCCTGGGCAGCCCCTTCCAGGCTCTGTCACTCTCACAGTAAAGAAGTTTCTCCTCATGTTGATGTGGAACTTTCTGTGTTCCAGTTCATGACCATTGACCCTTGTCCTGTCACTGGGCACCACTGAAAAGAGATTGTCCTATCATAATAAACAAAGATTCTTCTTATGCAGACACAAATGCAAAATTGTAGCCTCAGATAATAGACTGTTTCAAGCAGGAATCACATTTGTGTGATGCTGTGAAGTGCAGAAGAAGACACTTTGGACAGCTAAGAAATCTTTTGCAATAAAAAAAAAAATCACATTGGAGACAGTATTTAAAGACTTCAAGCCAGTGGCATGATGGTAAGGAGACTGGGAAGAAAAAAAAATCTATTTCATTTTTAAAAGCAATAACAACTTCCGAGTCAATAATTTCCTGGCAGTTAATGACCAGACAGATTAAGATCTCCTCCAGATGGCCATTAACTGCCAGGAAATAGCCAACTTGTTGGCCATTAGAGCTTAAAGCACCGTTTGGATACTGCTCTTCATTAGTCACATTCACATGATGTTCCTGTGCAGTAAGGATATGAATGCAATAGAAAAACTTGGTTCGAAAAGGGAACTGAATGGAACAATAACAGTACTAAGACAGATGGATAGCTGCACTTATCCAGGGCTGTATTGCTGCAAGAACGGTAAGAATGTGACACTCACGGAAATCACTGTCATCAGTGTAAGTCTCCACACACTAATCCACTTATGTACCTTCTCTCATGTCCTGAAGGGACCACCCCAAGGGGTGAAAGGTTAGTCTCCATCCCAAATCAACTGATGGTTTTCTTGTTAAGATGTCAAAAAAAGTATGTGATGGTTGAGATTAGGTTACTTGGCCAGTATTTACAGGACTAAGACAAAAATTCCAAAGCATATAAAGCACAACCATCTAGGTTTAGGGTACATACATGTTAACATATTCAAAGAGAGACTAAAATTTCTTCCAAACAATCTCAAAACACTATAGTTCACTATAGTTTATATATATTTTACTGCTGTTTATAAACACCATACTTACTACACTTGTATATAGTTTACTATAACCAGTGAACCTAGAATTAATTTGAACCTTATCTATCATAAAATCTCCAGAGTTAAAGCTAGATAATTAATCTATCTTTGAAAATTTTCTTCCTGTTTTTTTTTTAGGTATCTGAACAAACATATTAATATATATGAATTAAAGAGGAAACAATATGTGAAGTTATAAGTGAAGTATTTGTGGAAAAATAACCCGTGAATGTCACCAATGCAAGATAACTAAAGAGTAGCAGAATTAAGGTAAACTGTCTTCAAAAGAACAGTGAGTGCACCTGGACATGCATTAATTTTACTTGTTTTAACAGATACAAATACTCCTGCTTAGTCATCAACAACACTTTTCTCAAAGAGGTAGGAAGGATAGTCTCACTGAATCTTTGCCAAATTTACATAGCAATTTTGCAATATATTTTACACAAAGGGCATATTAAACCTTATGTTAGAAAGATAAAGCTAGTGAGGAACTCACCAGTTTTCTGCAAAATTAAACATCACTGATTGCTCACTTGGTACTGGTGCTTCAAGGCTTTTCCTACAAGGAAAAAACTTACCCATTTTGAAAGATCTGCTACATAATACCATGAGAGCTAAAAAACTTTTTCCCAGTGAGGTTGACAGAGCCTGGAATGGGCTGCCCAGGGAGGTTGTGGAGTCTCCTGCTCTGGAGACATTCCAGACCCACCTGGATCTGTTCCTGGGCGACTTGGTCTAGGTGCCCCTGCTCTGGCAGGGGGGGTGGACTAGATGATCTTCTAGCTCCCTTCCAACCCCTCACATTCTGTGATTCTTTAATGAAATTACTATCCCCCAAAATGCCAAAGATTCTCAGGTGCTTTCTGAAACACAGCAAAACACAGAAAGAAACTCCCCCCAAATGAATAATTCTAAAAGTGCCTGAAAACAGATGGTTTATAAGGGAGGAGTGAAGGAATCTTTAGGAATGTGAACATGTGGAAATTAGTAATCCTGGATACAACTATGGTGAGCTCTTAAACTAATCCATCAAGTAATGCGGAAGACTGTTGAAAGTACATGAACAACTGGGGCTGGCAAGCAGGCTGGTTAGTCACTAAGTGCAATAGTAACAGCTTAATACAACTTCTGTCAAGCTGCCTATCTTCACAGACATCGTGACAAAAAACAGTGCAGTCACAAGTGCACTAGTGTAGCCCGGTGGTGGATCAACACAGCATTTGTCTGACACCTGCCCTTGCTGAACACTGGAATCCAGGTTGCTTCTTTAATGCACACAGTGAGCTGACCCTCAGCAATAGAGAAAGTCCTGGATGAAATGTTGGGCAAAATGGGACAGTTGGAGAGGACAGGATTTCTTCTAATCCATGCATTCTGCATTGGTATGCTATTATCAAAATAATTTAAACCAACCATCAGGCTTCTGAACACCCTATATAATGACTTATCATGCCCAGATACACTACACAATTTTTCAGCTAGTGGCTTGTTCTAGTGATTTTTATGCTTTTCTTCTGTATATGCTCTACTAAGCCTGGTCTAGTTGAGGGTGTCCCTGCTCTCTGCAGGGGAGCTGCACTAGATGACCTTTGGAGCTCCCTTCCAGCCCTAAACATTCTGTGATTCTATGGTGAGCAATCAGCTGGGTTACTCACTACATGATTACCTCATCCCTTTTTTTAGCAAACAAGAGTCCCTGCCAATTACTGGGTACAGATGTCTTCTAGAGTTCAGTGCCAAAGATGGAGAAAAGGCTTCTCTGTGCACAGGCAAGAGCAGTGCCAGAAACTTAATTTTTATAATGAGGCATCAAGATTTATGTTCAGACTTTGAACAAGTTAGACATAACACAATCAAGTTGTATCTGAATGTCACCTGGTTCAGGCAGGCAGTGTACACAGAATTTTCTCTTCATCTGTTGATGGCAAAATATCTACTGACTTTCAGGAGGTCCAAAATTTCTCTCCAAAATATTTCTGATAATTTGTGCCATTAGGAATACTGATATGGAAAAAACCTGACAGTGGTATTTTCCCAGTTGACTTTATTTACAATAACATAGAATATTGTTTTGTGAGTACTGTTAATTTGTAACTGAATATCCTTTTAAGGAAGCCTATGTGAGAATATGTTACCAAATAACAAACTGATAGTGCAATAAGGGTCATTCTGAAGACAGCAGTAAATTGTGGACAGCAAATTGTGAAATTGATCTCTACATTCATCCCTTCTGTTAATTATCTGGCTGGGTAGACACTACTTTATCTATTAACAGACCTAATAATTGGTATACGTCCCTCATTCTCCCCCTGTTTTGGGATGTTTTCCAAGCATTTTTTCATCTTACTGGCTGAAGATACATGAAAAACAAACAAATGGTAAAAGAGGTTACCTCCCTTTCTTACTAGGGAGGGAAAAAAACCCCCACAACATTAAAATAACCCCACCCTACCACATGGACCCACTACATTCTTGCCAGAGGGCACTAAATGTCAACACCATAGTCTATTTCCTACTTTGAAACTGAAACAGTTTAATTCAGAACTATTAAACTTCACAGCAGTGGTAACCCCTTCCTGTGTGTTGTCTTTTTGTTTGGCCAGGCTGTTAAATCATTCAACACTGCTGCCTGCTAGAGATTGAATCCTCAACAAATGAAACTACCCCTGCAGTCAGATTTCTGCAATAAGGCAATGCTTTGATCAGTGCCTTTCTTCTTTCCCCAAGGATGAGTTAACCTCATAAAAATGCATATCCTGACCAAATGTTTGTTTTCTCTCATTTATTCCTTCCTTAATACTAATAACAGGATCACTGAACAAACAAACTACTCAGCCTGGGTATAAATACCCACCCTTCAACAGCCATTTGTCAAAGGTGATCAAGGCCATCCCACAATTCATGCTCTACTTGTAGGTTGGTCAGCTGCTGTTTTTCTTGCTTTGGTTCAAAGACACCAATTGAGAACAAGCATCTGGTTTTGGAGAGGGAACAGGGACATGAAATCTGAACAGTATGAGCAGATACAGTTCTGAGGGCTTTTTTAATCTATCTACAAATTCTTCTGTGCTCTGCTCCAGTATAGATAGTAAAATCCTTATTGGCAATGTCATCTTGTAACTGCAACTGCCAATCACTAAAGTTTTTGTTCAAACCCACCCAAATTTAAATCTGGTAGAGCAGACATATCAGTACCTCACTTATCAACATCCAGGGGGTTGCAGGGCAAGACAGAGAAGGACCATCTATAAATGAACTTGGTGCAAAATCACACCCTTATTCTCTATTTCATAATGAAATGCTATAGATGAAGTTGCACAGACCATGACCATCTGAGAGGTAGGCAGCCAAAGTGCTTTTCCTTATAGAATCATAGAATTGTTTTGGTTGCAGACCTTTAAGGTCATCAAGTCCAATCATTAACCCAGCACTGCTAAGTCCGCCACTAAACCATGTCCCTCAACATCCCATCTACACATCTTTTAAATTCTTATAGGGATGGTGACTCCACCACTATCCTGGGAAGCCTGTTGCAGTGCTTTGCAACCCTTTCTGTGAAGAAATTTTTCCTAATATGCAATACAAACCTCCCTTGGTAGAACTTTATTTTTCTCCTATCACTTTTTACTTGTAAGAACAACCAATCCCCACCCCTCTACAGCCTCCTTTTAGGTAGTTGTCAAGAGTGATAAGGCCTCCTCTGAGCCTTCTTTTCTCCAGACTAAACAAGCCCAGTTCCCTCGGCAGCTCCTCACAAGACATGTTCTCCAGATCCTTCACCAGCTTCATTGGCCTCCTTTTCACATGCTCCAGCACCTCCATGTCCTTACAGTGAGAAGTCAAAGCTGAATATAGTATTCACCAGGGCCAAGTACAGGAGGACAATCACTGCCCTAGTCCTGCTGGTCACACTGTTTCTGATATAGGCCAGGATGCTGTTGGCATTCTTGGCTGCCTGGGCACACTGCTGGCTCTGTTGATCAACATCCCCAGGTCCTTTTCTGGTGAAATTGCACTACAGTTATCACACTCTTTTTCTATTGCCTAACAGTCTAGATGGTGAGTTGAGATAATGGACCTCTCCTACTTAACAAGAGAAAGCAAATCCCTTGCAATCAAGTCAGCATCACTACTGCTATTCTTTTTTACATGATATGCACATCTTTCATAAAATATTAATAACATGTACTGGACACCTGCATTTGCCAGGGTAAAGTAAGCATGGATGTAGAGGCCAATGTTTCAGGTGCCTCCTCAGCATCCTCACAGGAGTCAATCCCTATGTGTCCAACATGCTGTAGCTGCACACAGGCACTGTCCCCTAATGAAAGACTGATATGTAACACACCTTGTCACAACCTTGAAAAAACCCAAGGTCTATAAAAACAAAGATACAAGGCAAATGTAAAGGCATGATTACAATGTTAGTAATAGATACAGAATGATATTTCAATATGAATTGATCTTTTCATTCTCCCATAAATGTTGTTCTTAACAAAGATAATAAAATCACAGAGCTGTATATCTCTGAAAAATAGATAAACAGGCATGAAAATGAAGGATCCATAGGACTGCCTTACATCATGCAGCAAGGTTGCCTGGAACGCATTTATGTCAGAAGTAATGTGGTGCTCAATTTTAAAGAGTTATTTAATAGTGATGATCAGTTAATGAACATTAATTCTGTCTTACCACTGAAACAACATTCTAAATTGCAACGGTCTTATCAACTATGAAAAATGCAAAAGGCCATGTGCACTTTTATAAACTAAGTAAAAGCAACAATTATCTTCTGGCAAAGAAATTATCCCATGGCACTTATACCAAAAATCTGGCTCTATTCTGTCAGAAACAAATACTTGACTCTTATCTTGATTTTCCAAATTGTTTGTAAGCTCCAGAAAACATCTCTGTGGTCCCCAAAATACTGGCACAGCAGTCAGAAAACAGTAAGATGTTGTTTTGGATGGACAAAATAACATCAGAAGTTTGACTTTAAATGAAAATCAAGTAATCCACACCCTTATGCTAAGCCTATGGGACTTGGCAGTATTGTCTGCAGAACTGAAGGAGCTGAAGAAGGCAACCTTCTTCTTGATAATGAGGTTTTAAACTTATTTTTAGCAGGGTTCAATATATCTATGAAGCAATGGAGTTTCCAAGCTTTACCCGTTCATTTGTCCATCCTCATGTGAAATATTTTTAATTATGTTCATACTGGTGGCAACAGCAGCTCCAGTTTTTTGTCTGGTACCTGTGCAAGTGTGTGGGGAAACAGGTTTCCAGCCCTATCTGATGCTCATTAGTGAAGGAGGTGGGGGCAGCATCAGCAGCAGCCACCCCTTCAGGATGTGCACCATTAGCTAGCACAGGAAGAGGCATTTGGGTAGCTCTTTGAAGTGATGCCTGCAATAGAAACACTAGCTATACCTAATGTGGAAAGTGACTTGTAGAAAGGTATATCCTGAGTGTACGAAATGAGAGCCTTCCTGTTCTCTCTGTTCTGGCACAGCACAAGGTAAAACAGGCAATTGAAACTCCTCCTCTCTAATAACATCAGGAAGCAGTTTCATTTGATCAAAAGCAGCTGTATAAAATGCAGACAGCTGCATCTAAGCTGCTTCCTGAGGTCAACAGGCCTGATTCAACTTGAGCTGAAGTGGAAATCTGTTTCCCCCAAATTCCTTATCTTTGAGACCTTTAAAATCAGGTGAAATCATTCTGCTTTCCCTGTTTCCAAAAAACCTGTCATACAACATTCATGCCCAGAGTTCTCCTATTCAACATCTGTCTGTGATCTTTGAAACTCCAGTTACATCGTTTTATTCCCCTTTCTGTAAACATATACTTGCTCCATCTGGCAAGGCGAAGAATAAATCTCCCCTGACTTGTTATTCTGGCTTATTTGCAGTAGTTCACACAGGCAGAGTGTGTTTAGACAAATGGCAGAAAGAAAATGCTTTGGTATGCATCTAAGTGGAAGCCTCAGCTACGAACAGTGTTTCTACTGTATTACTCCTTGAGTTCCTGATGCTGCACATCTTGAACACAGTTGCACCTTCTGTCTTTCAGCACTGTGCTCACTGCTCGTGACTGCTTTATGTCAGAAATACAAAATGAGTGCATGAAAAGAATGCAGCAAATACCACCCTTGAATTATAGCAACCTGAGTTACAAAATCTCACTTGTACAACTAACGTGAACCAGCTACTGTGAAAACAGACATGTGGACTGAAAAACGTGAGCAAAAGGTAATGATAAATAGCTAAGTACAGAGGTCAGGGAGGACAGCTATTGGAAGATTTAGGGATCAGTGTAAATCTGGGTTTATTTAAAGTATGCATTTAGGATCAGGAAAAGTAAGGGAATACCACATATATTTAATTTTTAGATGTTACTAAACAAGGGAATGTCAACCACCAGAAGGGAGAAAACATGCAAAGAGTCTTTGATCAAAAGCAGAGAGTCAGAGCTTTGTGAAGCTGTGTCTGGAAGAAATATACATCTCAAGGAAAGGAAGTAATCTGAAAAAAACCTGATGCATACACTAAGAAGGTGACACAGGAACAATGGTGCTGAACAGTGCAAACAAGGAGGGACTGGGAGAGGGAGGCAAGCCAAGGAGATGGTGGTTCCTCCAGATTCCTTTCCTTTCACATCCATCAGCACCAACAGCATCATGCATGCTCAGTCTCTGAGGCAGCAGCCATGAGGACTTATGGCTCCACTGTAAGCATATGGCTTCCACTGCCACACACTATCATCATTTCTGGGCCTCTACTTTCTAGTGCTGCACATCAGAATTTTCAGGGAAAAAAAAAAAAAAATGCACAAAAATACCTAAAAAAGAAAATTTAAGGTATGAAAGCAGATTGTACTAAGAGAAAGAGCATGGTCCTAAAACTGTTAAGGCTTTGTGTACATAACATCAGAAGAAATACTAGTATTTTCTAGTAGAAGATACATTATTTACTGCTTTTTCATGCTGGTCATAAAAAATAGTTATGCAGCAATCTCAGATTATTTTTTATTTTTAAAGTGAACTGTAACTTTTATTAACATTTATTTTTTAAAAAATCTGCCTGAAGACCT
>VYZU01048191.1:0-16418 GCA_013401355.1 Ceyx cyanopectus | reverse complement strand
ATTCTGTGATTCTATGAAGAGCTGTCTTTAGGAAAGGGAGGTTATACTGTTTGTTGTCCTCACATCTCTTTGTTCTGGGATAATCTAAGTAAGGAGCAGTCTTGGGATGCATCAGAAACAATCCTAAGGCTTCTCTAGCTGGTGACACTGCATGCCTGGCTGTTCTTTACTGCTGAATGGACTTCTAACACCTTAGAGTGCCTCATCCTGTTCTTTTCATCTTCACATTTCTCTATGCATTAGGGTCTTTTGATTCTTCCACCTGTCCTACTTTACCAGCTCAGCAGGCTTACTGAAAGGATGTAGTGGTATTGGTGTACCTTGTCAGGGCAGTGAGAGCACCACCAGCCCTTCCCAGTCCTGCCCACCACTCTGGGCCAATATGACCCTGCCTAGGGCCCAGGACTCCATTTCAACACCCAGTGTCAGTCAACTCCTGCTGCGGTGACACCACAGCAGAGCCTGTCTCCAGCTTCACACATCCATACCCTGTCTGGCCGTGGGCCCTGCTGCACCAGGCCCATCCACAGGTCCCTGTCCCAGCCCAGCCTTGGCCTGGCACTCCTCCCCATGGCCCTGCCTGTCCATCCTGGGATGTGTCTGAGACCAGAGCCCCTTGCTGAGCCTGATCCTGACCCCAGCTGTGGGCTGATGCTCTGGAGTCACCCTGAGATCTCATTTAGTTTCCAGTTTCCCAGCCTGCAGGTTGCAGCTGGCCCTTGATGCCCCCAGACATAGTTCATCCTCCTCCTTAGCATATAACCATGTTTCTTTTGTTTTTATTCATGTCTTCCCATTTGTACACACCACAGTACTCTCTGGAGTTATTTATGGCCAAATACTGTCATACGTGCAGAATGAGATTCATCCTCTTTAACTTTTGGCATCTACAAAGAATCCATCTCTGTCTTGGTTAGTTATTCCAGGTTGCCTTCATCTGCAGCAGTAAAAGGTGACCATACTTCATTTATCTTACCAATATCATGTGGGTGCCCTGGTGATCGAGGACAGAGAGAAAGTTGAGTTAATGAATGCCACCTTTGCCTCAGTCTTTACTACTAAGGCCAGCTACCAGGAGTCCCAGGTTTCCAAGACCACAGAGGAATTCGGACGGAGGAACTTCTTTCCTCAGTTGAAGAGGCTTGGGATAGAGACCAGCTGAGCAAACTGGACATCCACAGGTCTGTGGGTCCTGATGGGATACACCCACGTGTGATGAGGGAGATAGCAGAGGTCATTTCCAGGCCACTCTTCATAATTTTGAAAGGTCCCGGAGAACAGGAAAGATGCCTGAGGACTGGAGAAAGGTCAGTGCCATCACAATCTTCAAAAAGGGCAAAAAGGAAGACCCAGGTAACTATAGGCCCGTCAACCTCACCTCCAACCCTGGAAAGGTGATGGAACAGCTTGTTCTTGCCATTGTCTCTAAGCATGTGGAAGAAAGGAGGCTTATCACAAATAGTCAACATGGATTCCATAAGGGGAAGTCATGCTTGACTACTCTGATAGCCTTTTATGATCACACAAGCAGTTGGATAGATGAGGGGAAGGCAGTGGATGTGGTATTTCTTGACTTCATCAAGGCTTTTGATACTGTCTCCCATGGGATCTTCACAGCCAAGCTTAAGAAGTGCCAATTGAGTGATTGTGAAGTGAGGTGGATTGGGAACTGGCTGAAGGACAGAGCACAGAGAGTTGTGGTCAGTGAAGCAGAGTCTAGCTGGAGGCCTGTGACCAGTGGCATCCCCTAAGGGTCAGTACTGGGTCCAATATTATTCAGTATATTCATCAATGACCTGGACGAAGGGATAGAGTGTACCCTCAGCAAGTTTGCTGAAGATACCAAAGTGGGAAGAGTGGCTGACACAGAGCAGGCTGTGCTGCCATCCAGTGTGACTTGGACAGGCTGGACAGCTGAGCAGGGAGAAACTGAATGCAATTTAACAAGAGCAAGTGTAGAGTGCTTCATCNAGTTTTGGACACCCCAGTTCAGAAAAGAGAGAGATTTGCTGGAGAGAGTCCAACGCAGGACCACCGAGATGATTAGGGGAGTGAAGCATCTCCCTTATGAGGAGAGGCTGAGAGAGCTGGGGCTCTCTGGCCTGGAGAAGAGGAGACTGAGGGGGGATCTCATCAATGTCTATAAATATTCAGGGTGAGTGTAGGGAGGATGGGGCCAGACTCTTCTCAATGTCATCCAATGACAGGACAATAGGCAATGGGAGTAAATTGGAGCACAAGAAGTTTAGGGTAAACACAAGGGAAAACTTTTTCACAGTGAGTGTGACAGAGCACTGGAACAGGCTGCCCATGGATGCTATGTAGTCTCCTCTGGAGACATTCAAGACCCATCTGGATGCTTTCCTGGGTGACTTAGTCTAGGTGATCCTGCTCTGGCATGGGGTTTGGACTAGATGATCTTCTAGGTCCCTTCCAACCCCTAGCATTCTATGATTCTGTGATCACCAATTTACATTGGGATACAATTGGTAGCACTGTACAGGTGGTACATAGGTAAGCAGGAAGCATGTAGAGGGCCTGGGCTCTTCTCCGATTTTTCTCCATTCCCTCAGCCCCTCAAGGTTGCACTACATTAATGGAACCTGGAAAATGGCAGATATATTCCCAAAGCAGTGAGTTATGAGTTGCTCCTTGACAGCTACTTCTGCCTGTACTGAATTTAGCCCTCTGTGATTTTCTATTTCCGGCCTCCACTTGAACTTTATGCTAATTCTATGCAACATGGGTAGTAAAGGGTGGGGTTTTTTATCAGTTTGGTGGAGGGACAGTGATCAGGGACCTCTTAAGATGACAGTCTGTCAGACTGTAAATCAAGGAGGATCTCTTCCTTAGCAGCCACAAAGATTAAACAGACTAATGAATCAATGTTTTAGACCATCCACTCTGGGGAGCCTTCACTTAAGTCCCAGCACTGTTGGTCAGGTCAGAAAATGCTCTTTTCTGTCAAATGGTAGGTTTCCCTATGCGGTTGTGTGCATTCATCCTCTTTTGTGCAAACTGTAAAAACCTGACAGAGGGAGATGTCAATCCATACAGTGACACTTCCTTGTTCAATTCAACTTTGCAAGAGCATTTCACCATCCAGTAATTGGTGAGAAAGGAGAGGCTATATTTGTTCATTTTGCAGAAATCATTTTAAAAGTTCATCTTTCTAATTTTCTTTTTATTAGGTAACACTTTCTGTTGAAGAATGAACTTCTTGTAACCATCACCTCTCCTCAAAACATCCAACCTTTGGGTTTTTTTTTTAAAATGTTTTCATTTCAGTCTTATAATGATTTCATTCAGTCTTTATCTGCATCTTTGTTCAAACTCTTAACATAAATAACACCACACCTCTATTTTATTCTCAGACACAGTAATTTTTTTTAAGCTAAAATATTTATGGAGGTTCTGTTCACTTTATGGATTCTGTTCACTTTGGCAATAGTTTTGTGATCCTGAAATGGTAATAAATTACAGCATATGTACTTTGAAGCAGGTGTTCATTTATGTTCATATATTCTACCCATCTCTGATAAGTGAAGCACTGATATTTAAAAAGAATCTCATACCATNAAAATAAAATAAAATTTAAAATATTTTAAGTAAATAATTTGTTAGATTTTTTTTTGAGCATGAAAAAATCTTTCCCGGTATTTTTTGAAAATCAATATGTTATGAGCAAGTAATACTCAAAATAGTAAATGCACTTCATTCAGCACTTCCTCAGTTATAATTTCTGTTCCGTGAGTTAGTAAATGAAGAACCTTGTCATCTTTGATTTGATGCTATTTTAAAAACACAGACCTGTAACTCAAGAGATTCAGTGATGAAACAGGAAAATAAATGACTGTATTAAAAATGTCACTGCCCAGATGGTCCCATATAGAAGTTCTGATCTGAGTACTCACTAATTAAAGAGAAGGTGACTGGAATCTAAATTTATCTTCCAATGTTATATCTGACCCTTATCTACACATGAGGTACTTGAACACATTTAATTTTTGAACATAACCCAAAAAAGCACTTAAGCAGGTGCTTAACTATAATCTCATGTATGACTTCTACTACCCTAAGTAGAGATGATTTCCTGAAAGTGGACCATGGAGGAATTTTGAAGCTAGGACCCAGTTTTGCCAGTTAAGGGGAACTGATCATGGTTTATATATTTGAAATGATTTTTTTCTACAAATATATTAATTTTCAAGGCATTTTATGTTAATGGTAACTGGCAAATACTTCAAGGTACACTGAAATCCTTTCAGTAATAGAAAAAAAATTGTCTATAAGGTAAACCAATGTACTGTGTGGTTCTTTTACCATGTTACAGAAATACTGTGTGTCTTTGGTTGAGAGAAAAGTTCACTGCACTGTCCTCTCTTACCTGCTGATAATAGAGGACTCACGATTTTAAATAGCTGAACTAATTACTTTGTTCCATTTGCATGTGTATGTGAGAAACCACTTTTAGAGAAAGGCGTAATGTTGCTAATCTGAACTTGAAGTAGAGAGGCTCAAACACAGTTTATTACATAAGAAAAAGTTTCTGTTGAAGCATAAGCTGAAACATGGAATGCAAATTAGCCAAGGAAACAGACAAAAAAGGTCGTAAAACTGTCTTTTATGACAAGCATTGCAGTGCCTGTAGTGGTTAAACAATCTGGTTTCATGGAAATTTTTATTTATTTCCACTTCATGCCAACTTCTAATAAATTATTTGTTTGTGGTTTGTTTGGTTGGTTGGTTTGGTTTGGTTTTGTGCGTGTGTGTGTTGTGGTTTGTGGCTTGTTTTTTTTTGGTTGGTTGGTTGGTTGGGTTTTTGTTGTAGTTTTTTGTTTTTTTTTTAAAGAACTCATCAACAAATAATCAAACACTTAGGTAAATATATAAATAAATTTAAAAAAAGGGATTCCTCCTTTCTCTAGACTCACATTAAGCCAAATCTCTCCTTCCTCCCTTCCTGGTCTCACTTTCCTTCATTTTTGCTGTGAGTTACACACAGTACATTGCAGTTCCTTCAGTGAAGAAATGTGTGGCACAGATTTTGGGTTGTGTTCTTAACAGGTTCTGTCTGTTGCTCTTCATTTACTGATTTTCATGTGCCCCAGAATGTGCCATCCACAACTGCAATCTATTAAGGGTATACTCACTCTGAAGGCTGTCCATATTTTGATATGGGTCACTACAGTCCCTCAAAGGTGTTCCTGCCCTTATTGTCGGCTGCCCACAGCTGTAGTCCCTCAGGTGAGTCTCTTCCCTGCTATGGATCATCCATGATCACAGTCCCTAAAAGGTCACAGTCCCTCTATCAAAGAGTATCTCCTTATCAGGATGTATTGCTAATGATACTAAGCTGGGTGGTGCAGTTGATATTCCAGAGGGATGGGAAGCCATCCAGAGGGACCTGGACAGGATGGAGAGGTAGGCTAAGGTGAACTACATGAGGTTCAATAGGGTCAAGTGCAGGGTCTTGAACTTGGGCTGGGGCAATCAGCATTACCAATATAGAATGGGAGAGGACATGCTAGAGAGCAGTCCTTTGGAAAAAGACTTGGGGGTACTAGTAAATAAAAAGCCGGATGTGAGCCACCAATGTGCAATGGCAGCCCAGAAGGTGAATCGAATCCTGTGCTGCGTCAAAAGAAGTGTGGTCAGCCGACTGACAGAGGTGATCCTGCCCCTCTGCTCTGCTGACTACTGACCTCCTGTCCTCTCCTAGCTGCTCTTACAGTCTTGCTGGTCATGCAGTCCCTTCAATTGGTCCTAACATCATGAATTTTGATATCTCCCAGTACATTTGGAAGTGCATTTGTGGGGTTTCTGTGGTCTTGCAGGAGGCTGGCTTGAAGGATGCTTGCTCAAGGACAAGGAAAAAATGTCTTTTGGGCTAAATACCATGATCCTTAATCCTTAGCCTTGTGACAAGAGTTAAAGGAACTTGTCTGGACTGTTATCTCCTTTATTAAACCAATGAGAACTTCAACAACAGATCTGGGAGAGCCAGTATTATACCTCCAGTGTTTACATGTGGCTCTTGATGAAGTGGATGGGAGGAATCCATCTACCCTTCTGATAATGTATCACAGTTGTAGAGGGTTGGATGTGACTACAACTGCTTTAGCTCTTTATGTCATGAAAAGGCTGCTGCCTTGTTTTAATGGAACTGTGGAAGAATGATTGAAGAGAAGCTGGGAAAAAAAAATAAATTGGAGTGTTTATATTATACTTTCAGATACTGCTAACATCAAAGATGGGTGGGCAAGACAGAGTTTCCTGAGACAAAGAATGCCCTTTTAAATATAAAAGACCAAACAAAACATCTTTATGTCTCCTGTGTATCCTATAAAAACTCCTGCTGTTTCCATAAATAAGATATATGATTTAAGAGTTAATATGAGTTTATTCCATAAATAAGACATAAGATTTAAGAGTTAAATTTAGCCTCCAGGACAATCTCATACTTCTGTAGGAAGGCAGAGTAGATGAGTAAGCATACACATAAAAAAAAAATTAAAATAAATAATTGTGCTTAATACTGATTTTGTCCATGATGTCAGCAAGTAACATTCGGTAGTTCATACAGCTAGTTCTGCACTGTCTGAAATCTCACCTACTCAGCGATTTCAAGGAGTGATGGGAGTGCATTGAACAGCCCTAATGTCAGGTGTGGCTATTGCTCCAGTTCTAGGCTGCAGAAAATACTTTTCCTCTTCCCAACTCCTAATTAACAGTCAGATCATCTGAGAAAATATTGCACTCAAGTTTAATATACATTAAAACATCAAAGTAGTCCCATGGGTGTCAGGTGACCACAGAGACAAATACTGGAAATGTGCTGGTCATTGGAAAGTAGAGAATGAGATTCTGGTCCTACTAAATCTTATGGAAATTATATAATTTTATTGGAGCCAGGATTTCACCCTATACTCTAAAATGAAATCCCAATGAAATTATTCTAGGAAAGTTAACTGATGAATACATTACTGTATTCATTAACGTCTCTATTAATCTTCCTTTCATAAGATAGGAATCAAATAATTAAATATTACACATTTGTGTTTTAGTGAAATGCGAAAGGTAAAAGCATGAACTGAAAAAAAGTGAAGATGTTTTCAAGTTTAAAGAACTATGTGATCTGTATATTATTGCATTGTCCTGGTTTGGGTGAAAACCAAGTAAATTCTGTTCAGTGATTTTACTTTTCAGCTTAGGTTTCTAACTAACTGCACTTTCTAGAGTTAGCAGCATGTTTTGCAGACAGTGTCTGCTTCTAACAGTGATAACACCTCATGTTTACAGTTACTGCCAGGGATGGAATGCAAAACCAAGGCCATGGCTAGAGTTTGTGTGTTGCACTGGGGGGTGCAGAAAGTGAAAGACCACACCTGCGGGGAGGAGCGGACAGGACAGGTGACCCCAAACTGACCAACGAGGTATTCCATCCCATACACGTCATATCCAGTATATAAGCTCGGGGGGTCCGGAAGTTCGTCCCTTCTTCTTCGGGAGTCCTTCTCTTTTTGGCCCTTTTTGCCCTTATTGCCCTTCGCTCGCCCTTTTGGTCCCTTCTTCGCCCTGTTCCGGCCCTTCTCGTCCCTCTTCGCTTCCGGTCTACCCCTTTGGCTTTGGCTCTTCTCTTCGCTCCGAGACCCGGTGCCAGAGTCCAGCTCCTCCACAGCGTCCGTGAGGGTGACGTAATTACCATCGGGGGGAGGTTGGGTTCGGTACTGGCTTTGTACATATTTGTATATACTTCATTTTCATTTTTTTTAATTAAATTGTTTTAGTTCCTTTTTCTAATCACTAAGTCTCTCTCCCTTATTCCTTTTCTCTCCCCTTTGGGGAGGGAGGGGGGTTAAAAGAGAGCGGTCTGTTATCGGTCTGGGGGTTGCCCTGACTCCAAACCGTGACATGCATGAACAGGAAAGATAAGAGACTGTATCAAAGATCTGTAATTGGATTAGAAAAATATATAATCACATGGCAACTTCATTCTTTAGATTAAGCCATTGTCTGTCACAAAAGAAAACAACAGGGAAGACGAGGGCAGTATAAAGAGAAAGAAACCTCTTTAAACAAGATAAAGTAAAACAAGAAATATTGGGGCAGTGGCAGATGGGGCAATTGGTACCAGCATAAGTCACTTGCACCTCTCTCTCAAGCTAAATTTTTTATTCCATTTGCAAAAATTTGATTCATCTGTGACAAACTGATTGCTAAACTGCAACCTCATTTTCAGTGATCACCATGCTTATTCCGTCCGCTGGGATAACTGCACTTCACATTATGCAACTTTCTTCTAGGCCCTGGGGGCAAGAATTACCACAGCAGAATTGTCATTGTGTACTTGATTAGTGGTAATCACTGGCATTTGGGAGAGCATCTTGTCAGCAAATCACCTAAAGAGTTGGAGTCTCCAGGTATATTTATCTTGTGGTATTTCATATATCTTAAACACACCACTAGGCAGCATAAGGGGCATGTAATGGGGTAGAGTTGAATCTTAGATTATGGCCTTCAATAGACTACCCCAGAGGCTGTCTACAGCTATACTCTTTCCAGCAATAGCACAGGTTTGAAACGTCTCTCTTACCTGGTAAACCTAGTTGAGATTGATCAGAAAGATTTGATGAGAGGTCATGTGAGATCAGAGAGTAGAAAAGAGGTTGTGGTGTGCTTGAGGCTGGTCCTATCCGAGCTCTCATACTGCAGAGGTCTGGGGACCGGGAATCTTGAGAATGTGTGTAAACTGAAGGTAATACATGAGAGAGGAACTGCTTGTGAGGAAGGTGAAAGTAGCTGGAAACTGAGGTAGGAAAGAAGTCATGGTTTTGTAATCTTGGTGTAGAGAGATGTATGGAATACGGCTACGGGATGTGGCACCTTGCCACAGAATCACAGATATTAGGGGCTGGAAG
The DNA here is from genome assembly GCA_013401355.1 of Ceyx cyanopectus. Taxonomy (NCBI): domain Eukaryota; kingdom Metazoa; phylum Chordata; class Aves; order Coraciiformes; family Alcedinidae; genus Ceyx; species Ceyx cyanopectus. The sequence continues at coordinate 7,497 of VYZU01048191.1, read as the reverse complement.
GGACCTAGAAGATCATCTAGTCCAACCCCCCTGCCTGAGCAGGATCACCTAGACCAAGTCTCCCAGGAACAGATCCAGGCGGGTCTTAAGTGTCTCCAGAGATGGAGACTCCACAACCCCCCTGGACAGCCTGTTCCTTGCCACATGATTTTGGAACATGGCTTCTAGGAGCAAAACATTTGCCCTTTAACTGATCTCTGTAAGCACATAACATGGTTAATGGAGAAAAACAAATGTAAGCAGCACTGTTAATGCTAAAGCACGTTCTTTGGAGAACACATCCTCCTGCAGTGAAAGTGGACCCTCCTGGCAAGGCTGGAGATGTGGCAATTTTTCTGCATTAAAAAGGAGCTGTTAACCAAATACATAAATAAGTTGAAAGCCACAAGAACAAAAATCTCACTATTTCCATATGTCTCTTGGCTACATTCCCTTAGTGGTTGTGCTGCTGGAACTTCTGCATATTATATGAAGTCTGTTAACTATGACTTAGGTATGAATGTGACTACATTTCTTGCTGTTTTNGCAAATCACCTAAAGAGTTGGAGTCTCCAGGTATATTTATCTTGTGGTATTTCATATATCTTAAACACACCACTAGGCAGCATAAGGGGCATGTAATGGGGTAGAGTTGAATCTTAGATTATGGCCTTCAATAGACTACCCCAGAGGCTGTCTACAGCTATACTCTTTCCAGCAATAGCACAGGTTTGAAACGTCTCTCTTACCTGGTAAACCTAGTTGAGATTGATCAGAAAGATTTGATGAGAGGTCATGTGAGATCAGAGAGTAGAAAAGAGGTTGTGGTGTGCTTGAGGCTGGTCCTATCCGAGCTCTCATACTGCAGAGGTCTGGGGACCGGGAATCTTGAGAATGTGTGTAAACTGAAGGTAATACATGAGAGAGGAACTGCTTGTGAGGAAGGTGAAAGTAGCTGGAAACTGAGGTAGGAAAGAAGTCATGGTTTTGTAATCTTGGTGTAGAGAGATGTATGGAATACGGCTACGGGATGTGGCACCTTGCCACAGAATCACAGATATTAGGGGCTGGAAGGGACCTAGAAGATCATCTAGTCCAACCCCCCTGCCTGAGCAGGATCACCTAGACCAAGTCTCCCAGGAACAGATCCAGGCGGGTCTTAAGTGTCTCCAGAGATGGAGACTCCACAACCCCCCTGGACAGCCTGTTCCTTGCCACATGATTTTGGAACATGGCTTCTAGGAGCAAAACATTTGCCCTTTAACTGATCTCTGTAAGCACATAACATGGTTAATGGAGAAAAACAAATGTAAGCAGCACTGTTAATGCTAAAGCACGTTCTTTGGAGAACACATCCTCCTGCAGTGAAAGTGGACCCTCCTGGCAAGGCTGGAGATGTGGCAATTTTTCTGCATTAAAAAGGAGCTGTTAACCAAATACATAAATAAGTTGAAAGCCACAAGAACAAAAATCTCACTATTTCCATATGTCTCTTGGCTACATTCCCTTAGTGGTTGTGCTGCTGGAACTTCTGCATATTATATGAAGTCTGTTAACTATGACTTAGGTATGAATGTGACTACATTTCTTGCTGTTTTTGACACAAACTTTGAAACCACTCAAAAAGAGAGCCCTGAAAGGATGGCTGAGAAAGTTGTTGCTAATTTCACTAAGTTCCACATTGCCCCTGTGGTAAAGATAGAAACTTGGCAGTAAGAGAAAAATAGTAAAAGAAGGAAAAAATATCCCCAACATGCAAACAAAGACAGGAAAAGACATTGGCAAGTTTCTGTCCTATTATAGAAGCATAAACATAATCCTTCCAGTAAAGTGATGTTAACTACCAAAGAGGGGCAGGAATTCTCCAGAAACTCACAGTCTGTCATGGAGTATGTTCATAATAAAGGAAAAAAGCCGACATATGCATTTACTTGGGTATGACATCACTGACAGCCAATTAGAAAGTTCCACTTGTGTCATTTCATAATAAGGAAAAGTCTATTCAGCACTCACTGCATCAAAGAACGCATGTCACAGAGATTTGCACGGAAATAGGTTGATTAATTTTTAATGAGTTATACCAGGAAAAGTTTCCTTGTAAAAAATGCTGTGAGAATACCAGTAGTAACCCATGCTTGAATAAAGGGTTTCTGCATGCGTGGCTTCTACAACTACAGAGACACTAAGTGAAATTGAACTAAAAATGGGGCTACTCACCCTAATCTATCCAGTTCATAACAGCAGTAAAAACAGTGTGGTGTGCACAGTAGTGCAGGTTTTAAGGACCATTTTATTCAGTGGAAGTGTGTCGCATAACTAGCACAATGCTTTCCAACTGTCTGTTTTCAATTCAAGTGTAGGTATCACTCTTGGAAACAGGCCTTTTCTTAACATTGACTGGGTTCGGTACAGCTTTTAAATTCTGTAACCCACCCTACATATCTTTGGACTTTGTGACTGAACTGTCTTTTCTTGCATGGGAAGGTATGAATCTATCCATCAACTGATGCACAAGCTAAACAGAGCATCCTTCTGGACCAAAAATATACAGCATTATGCCATGGTATTTCAATGTGTGTAAAGAAAAAAAGACGTTTCAATAATGATGTTAATGAAAGTATTAGCTTTACATGACTAGTGGAAAAGCCAGTCAGCTGATCCACTGTGGAGTAAGAGGTGGAGCTCAGGTGCTATTTTCCATGTGTTTATATGCAAATAGTCCTCAGACTTGCAGTAGTCTGTTCACACTAGCTATGGATGTTTTTGTCTTTGCACAGGAGACCTGACAGTGGCACTGGTGTCAAGAACAATACACAGAAATAAGAATTTCTTAAATTCATCATAGATAACACTTTGAAAAGTAAACAAATCCGGAGTTTAGTGGGTGTATTTTCAGCACATCAAATTCCTTTCTTGGGTTCAAGACCACCCAGAATTCAACATGGAGCAAAGATCTTCTAAATTATAAATCACCTCTTGCTTCAAGCTGTTTTGATATAAAACATGTAGTATTTAATTAATAGTTTAGGTTTAAAATAGTAAGGATGAATGCAAATGAAGCCTTTTAATCTATTCCCATATAAACTTTGCTTGGATAATACTAAATCTATGTGTGACCTTGGCTTCTACAAAATTAAATATATCAGGCAGCCTTCTTAGCCCATGATATGCAATGCCTATCTCATGTTATTCTACTTTGTTATTAGTGGTTTAGAATGGGGATCTAGACTGTTGTAATGTAAGGAAAGTGTGAACAGCATTTCTTGTCTGCTTTTGATATTGAAATGATCTGCATAAAGCAGGTCCCTATAGCTCTGTTATAAAGGACCCTATATTGAATAAAATGTTTCTAAAATAGTGAGAATGAATTGATTTTATAATAGTTTTGTGATTTTAATATTTCAAACAAGTACCTGAAAACCGTTTTCTCTTTTACTTCCTAGTCATATATGTTCAGGATTCATTATGTTACTTGGAGGCAACCTGGTGATTTTCCTGTGAACGTTGTTTGTGCTGATGAAGGAATACCAACGAAGAGTGAATTTTTATTTTAATTGATCTGACTGGATTGAACTGCCAGACTTCTTTGCATATGAACGTATGTCTGTATGGAGATTTTGGTTAAATTTTGTGCTCAGAATAATTTAATATTAAAGGAAGATATGTGGGTTCAAATACAGGAAGCGATTTCTCACTAAGACATTATTTCCTACATCTAGTACTACCATAAATCATAGAGGGGATACCTTAGAGTGGCAACTGTAGAAAAGAGAAGAAAAAAGTCTCATTAAAATTAATGCATAGTAGGCTATAGAATAAATTAAAAGCCAAAGGATCTCAATGCATTGCAATTGGCATTCCTTATTTAATATTTTCTGCTACCACAAGTGAAAAAAATACCAGCAGTGAAATATTTACCTTTTGATCTTACCACTATTCCTCACCTACAGTTTACTATAGTTTTAAAATAGACAGACAAAGAAAGAAAGATTTATTTGACCTACCTGTAAGCTTTGAAATATGTATTTAGCACAGCTGTTCTTTTGTGTTTAAACTCATCACAAAAATGCAGCTTTAATGTAACCCACCATTGATCTGAACTAAGTGGAAACAAAATCTCTCCTTAATTAGTATCATCCAATCACTTTTTTACATTTCTACAGAACACACACTGTGAACTGTTTAATGGACTATTATTTAGAAGATTGGCAAAGAGCTTGCAAAAAAAAAAAAAAAAAAGGGCATATAGTGAAAATAAAAACTAGCAGTGTCAATGAAAAATGTGTTGCAAAATAATGGAAAAAAAGATGTTTCGTTAAGATGGGCTTCACTGGCATTTTACTGTATAGATGAACACTGCTCCAATTACTGCCAACAATGGGGAAAGAGATAGAGAGATATAGATTCATTACTTTCAACACCCTTAACTGTCTACCACTGAATTCGCTTATCTGTTCCTTTTTCTACAGGACCTGCATGGAGGGGGGAAGGAATAAACAAAGAACTGAGTAGAGTGAATGTGTCACAAATTACCACAAACACACTGTGACTCAATGCACTTTTCATTTCTCTCCTCATTAACTGTGTCTTGCTCAAAATGAGAGACTGGGTCTAAACATAATCAAGTCCCACAGATAACAATTGACTTGACTGCTGGGGCAGTCATCACCTTCTAGCTACTGGGAAATAAATTTAGAAATAAAATGAGTTAAAATAAAATTCACTCTGCTCTCTTTTCTGTGCTCAGATAATTTGAAGGCCATCAAGGCCTGCAGAAACAATCCATCTCTCAGTGAAAAGGAAAGCAGCCTGTGCCACTACCAATAAGGCATGTCTTTAGTGTTATCAAGAGTAAGTATAATTACACAGTGGAAAGGCCATCAAAGTGTCTTGGGCACTGATATTTTTTCCTGAGGTCTTCATCAATAGTGCTGTCGAAAGAAGAGAGTAAGTGGAGGGAAAAAGGAAAAAAATAATATCCTCCAGATTGGTGTGACTGACCTGCAATCTAGTAGAGCACATTATAATTTGAGAGCAGTGGAACGATTCAATAAAAATTTTTCTGTCTTCCACTTTAAATCAAGAAGGATTAATTTCAAGAATCTTTGTGGATGCTCTTGTGGTCTTGGTTTTGTCAGTGTTGAAATTTCTTTTCGAAGAGACTAAAGGACTTCCTGTTGAAGGGTATTTATACTTGCCAAGTCTCTTTCCTTATCCCTAACAGTAATGCATTTCTAGTAGGCAGATTTCTGGCTGGTAATGAGAAGGTAAGGCTGTTTCTGTTGAACAGTCTTCCAGTCCTGTACTTTTTATTTGGACAAAGAAGCAGTGAAGTTAATTGTTTCATTATATTTATATCAGGAAGAACCAGACCCTGATGTACATGTTTTAATAGGATTCCATTCAGTAAAATACATACACAATATATCTGACACTGTTTTCCAGGGCAGGACTTCAAAAGTATATGCCTGAGCCCTGGCCTGTGGTGCCTTACTCTGATCAATAAATGTTGCCCTGGCAAGGAATACCCCAACCTCTGGGGAGGACTTTGTTTGAAGAAGTCATGGGAAGATCAGAATATACATGTAGTGTTAATGCAAGCAACTTGCTAGATGATTGTCCGATAATAAAAATGTTTTGAAGAACAGAGAATCATCTCAAACCTAGCTATTAACTTTCTCCTGGCTGTCTTCTGTTTAACAAAAACAACATGTTAGCAACTGTGGGGTTAAGTCCTGAGAATAATCACCCAGTGTGATGATGAGAGCAAATCATCTAATCATCAGTGTCCCAGCAGGCATATTGTTTTTGGAACTTTCCTGATCTGTGGCTACTAGATCTGGAAATAAGAACATCTAAAATGGTGGTGTCCATTTGCTCTAGGATCATTAAAGAGTTTTAGCCAGTCCATGGACATTTGAGTCTGAATCAGTGTTTTTTTGTACTATTCACAACATGAATACATTTTCCAAACCTCATTTTTTATTAGATTTATTACAAGAAACAAGATTAATTGGGCTATAGTACTTTGAAAAAACTCTAGTTCTTAAATAAAAGTTCTAGATCTCCTGGAGTCTAAAAGAAATGAAGTAGAGCAGATCCATCAATGTGGCCAAACATAACAAACTGAAAGAAGCAAGGGTAAAGGAAAATAACTGAGAAAATGAAAATGTGAAATCTCCCTGATATATTCCCTTAGAACTTCAAGGGAGTTTCACTGGCCAGCTGGTGAAAGAATGTCTTTTTCTGAGGTTTGATTTGAATATCAGTATTGCCTGGAATTTGGCAGGGGCGGGGTGTGTGTGTGGGGGGGTGGTACAGATTTGAGATCCTTTTCTAGAAATCTCTGTAACAGAGACCCATTTATGACAATGAGTTTAAGTGATCTGACCTTCCTAGGTCTGACTGAACTGAGTGAGATAACAAGACAGCCTGAACCCCAAGTTCTACTCCTGAGGAACTTGGGATGCACAATACTAGGAAGTGGTTGAACCTCTGCCTTTATCTAGCTTTTGCATTGTACTGCCTGAAAGGATGTGGTAACTGGAAGACAGTTATGGTATGCCAGCTGTATTTCTTCCAGCATGTGTTTTTATTGTTTTTTAATGAAGTAGTAGAGGTACTATGTCAGGGTAGTGTACAAACACTGAGTTAAATCCAAAGGAGTTTATTTGAGAGTAGATGAATGGGAGCTGCAGCTGGACAGATTCTGGCAAAGTCTTCCTAACAACTCCTGTGACTGAGGTGTATATGCTAGTACAGTCTAAACTTGAATGTTTTCCAGGACATAAAACAAGCAAGGAGGATTAGAGATTTTTTTTTTTATTTTCCCTTGCAGAAAGTATATTTGTGTTTTCTAATTCATTTTTTCTAGTATGTTGAAAAGCCATTAATGCTAAATAATTTTTGTTCTATCAAGTAACTGAGACATAAATCCAGTTAAATATCAGATCAACTTAGTTCAATGACAATAAAAAGAAATTCAGTAAAAAAAGCTGTCTTCTTTATGTGTCATAATAATCTTTTGTCTATCAATAAAATTAATTACCCAAGTAAGACCACATCTTTGAATCTGAACTCTCTGATTCTGTACTAGATTAGTGGGCACTGACAGAATCCCCCCATTTGAAGCACTATTTGAAGTCCAATTAACCCAATGAACAGGGAAAAGCATTTGCAAAACCCATGGCTTTCTGCCACTGTAGCAGATAAACACCATGCAGAGGCACCTCTAACTTACCTGAGATGAAGATTAGGTATAGATGATGTTCATGTCACTGCAGCGTATCCCTTCCAACTATTCCTCTGGAATATGTCAAACAAACACTTGTCTCTGATTTTGTTGCTGTCTGTAATGTGGCCTGAGAGTTGGTAGAGCTGAGTTCAAAAGGTAGATGGCAGTGGGCTCTACTAACTTTTCTGCTTTCATGTTGCTATGAATGAATGACAAAGGAGACTAAATAGAGAACACAATTTTAAACTCAGTAATTATTACTATCCATGTAATTGATACTCTTC
>VYZU01048189.1:0-56994 GCA_013401355.1 Ceyx cyanopectus | reverse complement strand
GTGACTTTCATATTGCATGAAGTGGTAACAGCAAAGGAGATACAGGATTTGTGGTGTCTATTTTTAGTTAAATACTGTGTGATTTTCCATCTCTGTTCTAGCAGATTCNTGTCAGGATCTAATAGAGTTTACTAAATAAGTAAGTTGACTAAAAAGTGCTAAAAGCTGGTCTGTGAAGTAAGCAATCAGATTGTATGCTCTTTGGGAAATGTCATTATATATCTATATAGCACCATTTCAAAGCATATAGTTAGAATGTTGCCAGGGTGCCATCAGCATTAAAGTAGAAAACAATAGTTGTTGAAGAACTTCCTGACAAACAGCTTTTAAGCCTGGAAAGCTGAGGAGAGAGAGACTTAATCATAGATCACGTTAAGAAGAAAGAAAATAATGAATCAGAACTACAGAATTCCAGTGCAGACAGAATGCTGTTTCAACATTTAAAACCAGTCACAACCAATAACTACAGACAACATTTCAGCTTTATATTTTATTCAAAAGATGTCAGCACATAAATTAGGAGCCCTATGCTACCATGACAGGCTATCAGACCACTAATACAGAAAAAGAAAATACTAGAGATATTTTCTGCTTAATAAGCAGAAGTGAACAGGGACATTTGTTGATCAGTAATTTTCAAGCAACTTTAGAGAGGCACAGCTGTCTTTTTGCAGGTAATGCAGCCAGCTAACATGGGAGTCACTCCAGGGGTCTTGTAACTTTGAGCTGAAGTGGAAGAGAGAAATCTATGCACTGACCAAGGCAGTGGTCAAAGTAGAACTGAACCTGGGCTCTTTAGAAACAATTTTTCAACTGGTTAAAAAATTAAGTATATTTTCTCCATACAAACTGTCCCTAATGTGAACATTTCTGTGAGGTCTCATTAGATGGAAAGAGGAAAATGTGTAATATTGTTCTCTTTCAACCAAAGCTTTCAGTTCTGGTGTATTGGGCAGATTTAAAATACTGGGGAGCTGATTTTTCACCAGAGTATTTGAGTTTGCTGCCAACTCTGTGTGAGCTGATGTGAGTGTCCAGACCAGCACCTCCTTCCACCATCCCTCCCCAGAGTAATCCAAACTTGCAGCAGAAAGCAAAGTGGCTGCTGCTGCTTTCATGCAAAACATTTGCAGACCATAAACCTCATAACAAGAAGAGACAAAACGGACTTGGACACTGAGGAGAATGCCCTGCAGGCGTGACTGTGCCTGCTGCTGACACTTGCCCTAACTGGAAACTGCGTTTCTATTGATTAATTGCAGAGCAGTTAGGAGGCAGAGTGCTAATAGATCCTGAAGGCATTGATTACAGGAATCAATTGGGTCACGTATTGATGCCAGATTTAGTTTCTTGGTACTGCTCTTGTGTCAGGGTCCTGTGGTTACGCAGCAGCCTGGTGGGGCATTGCTGCTCCAGACACCCACTGCTGAACAGGAATCTTGCCTGGGTTCATGTGGTTTCATGGGTTTCAGCAGCACTAAGTTCTGTCGAGCTCAGCTTCTTGCTTTTCCACTTTGCAGGGAATTTATCCCAAAGCATTTCTTCCCCACCAAGAAATACATTAACCTTAGCCAGCAAGTAAGATGCTGTCAGAGACGACAGGTTGCCTCGTTCCTTACTCTTTGCTACGAAACGAGCAGCATGAAAACACATTTAGGCTGATACATTTTTCAGGCCTTTTACAATATGTACACAGCTGCTTCAGTTGACAGAACTATCCAAGTATTATAAAGCATCTAAACATCATGTCTTTATCTACATCCTGGACTAGCAGGCAAAAATGTTTTTATTCTCCACCAAAGAACTGGAGCAGGTGTTATTTGTCTACAGTTACACCTTCTCCAGAAGTTCTTTCTTATTTTCTGAATTTGCTTTAGCCAATTCATAGCTTTGGCATAAATGCTCAGTTCATAGTCTTGACCATTAGTCGTGTGAGTGATGTGGATGATGTGGATTCACAGAATATTTTGTTTCTTTTTAGACAAAAAGTAAAGGGGGTTAAGGATTTCATAGCTATGAAGAGTTCATCTTCAGGGAGGTTCAGACAAGAGATGAGCTTTACTAGTGATTTTGGTAAGAACTGCACTGCACTTGCATTTCATGAGGAGATTCCCTTGATATCCAGATGAACAGAACCAGACAGACAATGTACAATAGCACCATCTGGTGACTCCCAATAATCTAACCGTTGCCCCCAATTCCCAAAGACAGGATCCATTACAAAAAGAAAGAAAAACAAGAATACAGATATCTGTAAAACGGAGCAGGATTCAGGAAGAAATTATTTTGAGTTAAAGAGCCAGTCACCTCCAGATGTGTGTGACTTTCATATTGCATGAAGTGGTAACAGCAAAGGAGATACAGGATTTGTGGTGTCTATTTTTAGTTAAATACTGTGTGATTTTCCATCTCTGTTCTAGCAGATTCCAACATTTAACATAATATTCAAGATCAGCCCAAGCCCCAAGGAAAATATACCTGGCTGTATATTCTGCACCTGTGTAACTCAAAGTAATTGGGTCATGTTTATGCTTTCATTGTCATTTATTTGTGCTGAAGATTGTTTCCTGTAGATGAGTCTGCAGCCTTGCTTTGGAAGGGGCAGATCTGGGAATTGTGTCTCATGGGGTCTCTGGGAGACAATGACACAATCATAAATACTGATGAAATAATTACAGAGCTATTTCCTTCAGAACATCAGCAGGAAAGATATCCTTAATAGGTTTAATAGAACTTCCAAATTCTTTAGATTCATTTATTTCCTTGCTGTTCAAACCCAATTTATGAGCTTAATTTTGTCAAGACCTAAAGCCCAGTTTTCTGCTATGAATGGAGGGTGCACGTGGTTAGAGACATCTAGGCAATAAGCTAATGCTTGAGGAACACACTCTTCTGAAACAAGAAAGACTGGAAGATTTTCTGTAGAGCACAGGAGAAGCATGAAAAAGTCATGGAGCTTCTTTGCATAGTTATGTGGCAGGTTATCGTTTAAAAAAGAGTTGCAGGAGAAATACTGAAGAAAAAAGGTTCAACTTGCTGTGACTGCAGCTGTGTTTATTTTTTTCTAACAAAAATCTGGAATAGTTGAGCACAATAAAAAATTCTGCAGAGCTAAAGCCAAAGGAGAAGGCTTGGGAATTTAAGTAGCAGTCGTGGAGCTGATGAGAAGTCACTGGAGAGTGAAGCCAGTAATTACAAGGTCATTGTATGTCTCATGAGTCCGAATGATACCCTTAATGCATTTCTCTGCTGCACATGGATCCCAAAAGATTTCCATTTTTCCATTCAAGTCATCTTGGACAGGAATTTGGTGCTGTGCCATGAATTCTTCACTGACAGCACGGTGTGATTTTACCTTGGCTACAATCAGCCTCTTCAGGTGCCCTTTTCTGTACTCAGTCTTGTTGAGTGATGCATATGAAGGGGCAATCTTGCTGCAGAAGATTTTTCCATTTAGGTATGTCTCAAAACTATAAAGAAACCATTCTGAGCTGTCTTCTGTGGTTAAGAATAAATTATTGTCCTGTTGATTTATTATATATATACCTATTATTGCAGTGACCTGCAGCCTGCAGGAGATGAAACTTACATTGTAACATGTACCACTTTTATTTATTCATGTAGATGAACAATCTGCTCTTCTACTACATGTACATGTATATTTTTTTCAGAGAGGCTATAAATTGGAATTGTCCAGAGCATGGAATAAGAAACTATTGACTGAATGCCAAACATCTTTCCAAATCAAAATACAGAAGAACTAATAATCCTTGTTGTGCTTGTCAGCTGTAGTCAAGTTAATGATATGATGATAAAACCAAACAAGCTGTTTCACAAATTGGCTGTGGCACACTATGGAACTTATAATGCTCCACTTGTGATTGGCCTTTCCTGCTGATTTTTCCATTTCTTGGTCATAAGAGCTTCTTCCATGTTGTTTGCCATCTGAAATATGAGTTCCAGAGACTGACTGTGGCTCAGTGTGTTCTATATGACTGATGGATGTGTATGTGCATGAAAGAAGCTTTGAACATCATTACATCCTCTGCCTCATCCAAACCCTCATCCTCGGAGGTTCCGAGCCGTCCAAATCTTTTGGGCTGTGCCAGTTCCCTCTTTTGCAGAGAAAGGCAGACAGAAAATGCTTAAAGAATTGCAGAATTGTTTTGCTTGGAAGAGACCTTTCGATCACCGAGTCCAACCATTCACCCAGCAGTGCCAGGTCACCACAAAGCCATGTTCCTCACCACATCTACATGTTTCATAACACCTCCACCACTTCCCTGGGCAGTCTGTTCCAGTGCCTCACAATGCCTTCCAGCAAAGAAATTTGTCCAGTCTAAACCTCCCCTGGCACCACTTGAGGCTGTTTCCTCTTGTCCTGTCACTTGCTCCTTGAGAGGAGAGACTGACCCTCACTGTGCTCCAACCTCCTTTCAGATGTAGAGAGAAATGAGATCTCCCCTCAGATGTTTGTGGAGATGGAAAAGATTTCTTTAAGAAGATGGAACTTTGTTCTGTAACATCATCCTCTGATAATCTCTTGATTTCTTCACTGGGATCCATAAACCATTATTTTGAATACAGAGAGCCATTACAGGATGATTTATTGCATCAAAACCATCAGCACAAGCAGGGGGGTCTATTCTGGTTAATACTTTTGTCTGCTCCCCCATGTGCTCCTACCCTTCACGTTCCTTTGCTAAACACAGCAGGGAATAAGTACATAGGTGTAAATATGTATTATTTATTTGTTAAGCTGAGAGTGAAGTCTGACACACAGATGATTTACAGCATTTCCCACATCTTACTATAGGGAATACAGGCCATGGAAGAATAAGCATTATTTACTTTAACAAACTGTAAAATGTTAGGAGGAAGTACAGCAGATACTTGTGAGTACAAAGCACCAGCCCCTCCCATTGCCTGCCTCCCCCAGGACACGTTCACATTGTCACCTTAACACCCAGAGCATTGAGATACTGGGATAGATTCACAACCAGCACATTACTGCTCCTCACAAAGAGAGTACAAGCTGGGCCTGGCAGTGCTGCAGTGGTTACTTCTGCTGCCATTTCTATCTTTTTCTTTTTTTTTTTTTCTGTTAGAAGTCTTTTGAAAATCCCCTCCAGAATCAGCATGCATCTTTAGGAACTTAAATATTTAAACAGACAGGGGATACCATTCCAAAAGAGTTTTGTGCCCTCCACTTGTGAACCTAACACCATCTATTCTGACATTTTTAAGCAGCATATTGATGTCCTTGGAAGTCTTAACCTTAAATATTACTGGGAGGAGGAGCAACCTCACAGGTATTACTGCTTTGAAGATAGGACAAAAGGCTGTGTGTGGTCAAATGCTTGTATGCACAACTCTAATAAGCTCTCACATCAACATGTAGTTGCTCTGCTGCAGGGGCTGCACAGAGCTCTTTGAGTGTGCACAGGCGTGACAATGCCTTGTTCCCATGATTCATGGAAGGTGTTAACATCTACTGCTTCTTGCAGTGAGTGCTAATGTAACCCCTTCTATTTCTATAATCACCTCTGGAGCAGTTCTTAATGTCTCATCAATTCAGACCTGCTTTTCACATGCTCTTTCCTTCTGCCCCACTTTCTGCACCTAATAACTAGGTTGGGAGTGAAGGAAATTGCTGTTTGCTTGGGATGAGGACTATTTAAGAATTCATCCAGTTACAATTAAAAATACAGCCCTCAATTTAATATATGTTCCAGCCCATTTTAGTTTTGCAGTCTTCAAATTGTAAATCATTTTTTGCTATGTGTTTTGTTAAGAAAAGAATTTTACAAGTTGTGGAAAAAAAAAAAAAAGAAAAGAAAAGAAGAAGCAGAGATCAATTTATTCTTGGTATAGTTTTCTTGTCAAGTCCTAAACCCTTAAAAATGAGGGTTTCAGTGTGGCCAGAGATAGAAACATATCACACACTGAGTTTCTCAGGCTTATAAGCCATTCACTAAAAGTCAAAAGTTTATTGAAGGGTAGATGCAATTTAAAGTTGTTTCCTCTAAAGTATTATTAGCATTTGATAGACACTGATAAATGTTACTAAAACATCTTTGAAAGGCAAAGGAATAATTCAGCCACCAGTTCTACTGATTTTGCTTTCTGATATATCCCCTCATAAAAATAATATCCCTTTGATGGATTTTTTCCAGAACAGAGTCCTCTATCTGAAAAAGAGAAGCAAAATATTTCCTCACTGAACGAAGGAAAAAGTTACTACACTGTGATGCAATGAAATAATTAATACCTAAGACACACCAGGGAAGAAACAATGGACAGGCTTTGCCTGAAATACCCAGGGCTGTGACCTGGGTTACTTTCCTCATATAAACAGGAAAATTTATGAGTTGGTACCAGAGGAAATCCCTAGATAGTTTTAAACAGTTTCTTACTGGTGACAAGCTATTAAGTGAAAAATTTGATCTCTCTTCTTCTTTTTTATAGCATCACTTTCTAACTCAGTTCTGCTGATGACTTTGGGCAGCTGAAGTTTTTCAGGAGACTGTTCTGAAAGTACTTTTGCATGAGCATTTCCCCCAGCTTCAGTCCCTGCCCTCTTTCTCTTAAATTATTTAGTAGTGCAGGTAACTTATTGGCATGAATGTGTCACCTTTGTCAAGAGATAATCTACCTCTTTCCTACAATAATCCCCTATGACTAGCTAATCTTTCCTTTTGACTCACATTCCATGAACCTACCAACCCTTAGTTTTTGTTGTTGTTGCTACATCACTACCAACTCAATCTCTGCTGAGTGCCTTGCATTTCAAGGACCAAAATCACTCATAAAATGTTAATGGTGTCTATTTTATTTCCCCTTAATGCTAAAATAACTGTGAAGTTCTGTGGGCTTCTCTACCCCAAGAAACTAGTGCAAAGTAAAGCAAAGTATGAATACAAACTCCTAACTTCTCACATATTAAGGACATTTTAAGGGCACACTGAGTAGCAGATGACTTCTTCCACTTTAAACGTGTCTCTAAGAAGGATTTTATTGTGGTGATGGGAGCATGGAAGAGAGTTGTGTCCAAGTATTCCATGTACTTCCTGAAGGGTAAACACCAAATAAATGGTTCAAAATATTCTTTCAAATTAGTGTTTCTTTAAATTGGATTCTTGGTTTGCAGAGAACGAATGTGCATATTAATGAATTCATGCTTGTGCCTCCTTTGAAAAGGCTTTTCTTGGGAGGGTTGTAAAGGAAAAGACATGCAAGAATATTTTCTCTTTTTTTGTTGTTACCCAGAACACTGAGTTTTTCACTGCACTCAAAATTTCCCATGAGAATTGTGACAAAATTTAAATATTTTTCATTTTCAACTGTATTTTTAATTAAAAGGTCATATTTTGCAGACAGCTCAAGCTTTACTATCTCTGTGCTCCATTTTTCTGTCTATCACTTGGGATTATAATTCTTTTTATATCTTTTTTGTTTCTCCTGTCTGTTTAGATTACAAAATGTATCAGACTGTGTGTTGATACCATGCCTAGCAGAATCGGATACTGAACTTGGCAGGTATATAAAGGTGCTCCTATAAAGCAAATCAATATTAATAAATGAGCATCAACCTACTTTTCACCTTTTACATTTCACATGTTTCTGTCAATATGCTCTTGAAATTATTGCTGGGCTTTCTCTACTCTTATAAATAACATAGAATTTTACTGTATCATCTGCAGTTATCTTTGAGCCACCCCCCCCATGATCAATGTCTCATAAGAATATAACCTTATAATTATTTTCTGCCCCTGCTGCATTACCTTATACTTCCATACTGGAAAGTCTATCACACATTTGCTTGCACATAAGCCTAATTAATTTTGTCAAATTATTTTTAAATTGTTGGCTTTGTTCCATCACATTTCTTGCCCTTCTTTCCTGATTCCAATAAATTTATTCTCTTCACAAAATACACCTGCTGCCAAGTTTACTTATGTAATACAAAAAGTAGTCCCTAAATCATCCTTGATGGGACCAATCCCATTGCCTCACCCTTTCCGAACATTGCCTGTGACTTATTTCTTGTCACTCAGCAGGCTTTTTTGGAGCCAAATGAATAGAGTTTTCCCCACTTACCAGGTACACTGACTTTCTAAATTAACCTTTTGTGTGGTGTGGCTTTTAATTTGCATAATTTCTGTGATCTACTGCAGCTCTGTGTGGGGGTTGGCAGGCGTGCCCAGCACCTCCCCCGGGGGAGCGCAGCGCAGAGCTGCTGCACACCCTGAGTTCAGCTGCACCTCCCGGGGCTGTCCTGAGGGGCAGCCTTGGTTCCACCTGGAGACAGCAGATGGCAAGAACATCTCTGCACCTCAAAGCACCAACAAATCCAGACTAGAGACAGCGAGTATTTAGGGATTGTTTAGCTTTCCTTTGTTTTCAGAGGAACAATGGACAGTGCTGTGACGGATTAAATTAAAGAAAGCAAGATGTGGCACAAATCATGCTCCAAAGGTAGGCAGACTTTCAAACAGAGTATTTTGAAGATAATCTGAGAGGAATTTAATCATTGCACTAATTGCATATTTGTCAAGATGCCACAGCAGGTTGACCTTCACATGCTGCCTAAAAGATCTGAACCATAAAGACCTGATACCTTGTGAGCTCATCAGGTACCTCAGGTAGCTTCTGCTATTGGCAAGCCTTTTTGGCATCCATATAATTAAGTTGGAGCATCTTCGTTTTTGGTGTTACCAAGTCTGGCCTTCTGAGCTTCTTTAAGCAGAAAT
The DNA here is from genome assembly GCA_013401355.1 of Ceyx cyanopectus. NCBI lineage: Eukaryota > Metazoa > Chordata > Aves > Coraciiformes > Alcedinidae > Ceyx > Ceyx cyanopectus. Next base: position 48,241 of record VYZU01048189.1, on the reverse strand, counting down.
ACCATTTTCACAGGCAGAAACTGGAAAAAAGATGGGTGCTAATCTTTTGGAAAGAGAGAATCAATTAATAAACTCTCCTGGATTTGCTCCAGGTCTAGCTTTGCGGGAGTACCTTTGGAAGCACTGCCAGCTATGAGCAGTCAGGACTCCCCAGGCAGCACAAGATCATTCAGCATGTGAATTATAGACTTCAGCCTTGAGAGTATAAATGACGGTCAGGAACAAGAGGGCAAATACAGAGTGATAATCATTCCAACTTCAAAGTTAACTCGGTACGATATTGCTTCATTACAGTGCAGAAAATCAGCAAAGAGATCTGATTAATCCTTGATACAACTTCCTTCACAAACCCTGGCTGTTAAAACATGCTGTCTTTCTCTAGCACCTTCATGCTGTTTCAAAAATAAACATTTAAACAGCTACAGCAGCACACGGATGTCAGGAAAGCCAAGTGATCTATATTCTAAGCTCATCCTCAGAAAGCCATGAGTCAAGATGACAAAATGTCCTGACACATTAGGAAAATGCACTTACCTAATCAGTTCATCGTCCTTTATTAATAAACTGATATGGTGCTAGACCATAACACAGAAGGCAACATTTGGTCTGAATTTAGTGATTGATAACTTTTTAATGGCAACCATTAAAATGCAACTAGCTAGGTGTAGTTGTTCCTGCCTGGAACAACAGGGGAGTCAAGGTAGGAGCTGTTCTTTTGTGTCTGAGAGCAGCATGAAAACCTCTACAAGCCAATGCAAGGTAAACACCCTCACAGAGGTTTGCAAGATCAGAGCAAAATCTGTGTGTGCAGTAAATACAAATTACAAATGCTATACCTGTTCTGATAGATTAGTAGACAAGTGAACATGCTCACTAGCCACTCCTATATAGGTAGTGGTATGTGTATAGATATAGCTATGTAGATAGATATATAAAAAATGCATTAAGTGTACAATTCAGTTCCTATAAATCTGGAAGAGTAGTCAAGTATGAGGGGTAATTGTAGTCTACTGAGCGATAGTCCCTGCAGCTAGTCACAAAAGCAGAGCTCTAATTATTTATCAGAAATGCTTGCTGGGGTTGTAAAATATATTTTACTTAGTGGTGCAACTTGGGGTCATGGGGAGAGTGAATACTGGGCTTTGTAATGAACCTTAAGCAGAGAAGTGTTCCCAGAGCTTCATCTTTGTGCGTCCTGACACAGAGCAGTGTTTTCTCTCTCTGTGTTTCAGCCCAAGCTGTCAAACTGAAGCACGAACACATGCACCCATGTGTGCACACAAATACAAAAACCAGCTCACACCAAAAATCACTTTAAACACCCTTTCTCCTTCTTAATAATCTCTCCCTTTTGTGAAACGTCTTACTTTGGGATAATCTCATTATGGGGTATCTTCTTGACAGGTTAATCTTCTCAGTTACCTCCTGAAGATTTTGTCAGTTTTTAATCTGGAATACGATCGGATAACATCTACAGATCAATATCTTCTTTGTAGTCATGTTCCAAGGCTATGAGAGCTGTTCTCCATGCAGTTCAAATGCCTCATTAAAGATTTCTCAAACTGTAAAACCCTTCCAGAGATATGAAGCCTTCCTTTGCTCTACATTCAGTATAATGTTCCCTAATTCACTCCAGTGTTCTAATGTCTGTCACGGAGCCTGTTCCTTTCTTAAAGCAAAAATATTTCCTCAAAATAAACTTAACAGCTCTTACACATTTTCAACAAGTAGTATATTAATTTGAACAAGCTTTAGGTGAATTATATCAGAACATTTCTTATGTAGTGCTGTCATATTTACTGCACATTTCAACACAAATATATTATCTTCTCATTTGTTAGCTTTATGTCTCTTGTGATGGTAAATTAAAATGATCTGATGAACTCTGATTTTCTCTTTTTGCATTCATCTCCTAACCTAATTACTTTCCAACACTTTATTGACTTTTTTTTTCTGTAGTAGAATGATTCACATATATTAAGATCTTTGAAATGATATTACAAAAAAAGAGTAAGGTTACCTGTTTAACATTCTTTGCTTTGTGCACATTGTTAATCAGGAACAAGATTTCTGATGCATTCACGGAAATTGGAATATGCTTATTTTCTAAACAACACTGATAAGGGGACATTTCCTTCTGGGGACAAATATCTTGATAACAAAAAGAAAGAATAGGTAATATTAGGAAGACTTATGGAAAAATCTAGCCAAAGTTTTATGAAGAAGTCAGACTAACACTGAATGAGTTTTCCACTCACAAAGGAGAAAAAACCCTGATTCGCCATTTCACTCTTTCGTAAGCTTCAGTGATTAAGAGTCTGAAAATATACCTGGTCTCAATTTACACAGCAAGGTGTTTATTAGTTTGTCAGATCTCACATAGGCAGAAGCTAATTTGCTCACAGGGTATACTGTAATTATATCACTGAATAGTTGTTTTAAGCGATCCAGTTTTAATTTCTTCCTCTTTGATATAGTCATTTAATTACAACACAGCGCGATTGATTAATTGCAATGACAATATTTTCTGTCTGAGAATTCACCTACAAAGTACAGTAGGGTATTAGAAAGTGCAAGGGAAAGAGCTGTGGGATTTAGTTTATGAGACCAAGAGAATGTACACCTGTTTAGGTAGAAATACAGCATGTGCTACACTGGTGAGATGATTCTGTGTTCATTGCCCCCCTTCCATCTCTAGTTAATACGTCAGGGGAGCAAAAATCCTCTAATGTCTCTGTATGCCCACTTGTCAAAGCTCTCTTAATGGTCCAGATCCACAACTCACTGAATTCAATGAAAAGATTTCTCTTGACTTCAGAAGCCTTTGGACTTGGCTGGTTACGAGCTCATCTTTTTTTCTGATCTGCAAGTTACTTCAAACCTTTGAGAGCAGTACAGATAGTCATAATAATTGAATCAGCATGGACTCCTCACCTCTGCTCGCTGCTTGGGTTACACAGGCTTTGCCCAGAAAAGCTGCTGGAAATCAGGACCTGACAGATGATGCCCAAATTGCCTTTCTACCTTTGTCTCAATAATTTTTCCAATAAACGTAAAGGTTAGAGACAGGCTAATAGCCGTTGAGACAATCAGTGTCAACAGAAAGCTTCTCAGTGAGGGTCTAAATAGCAGTTAACTAAGCACAAAAGAGACAAGAGGATATAGGCATTGCAATGCTAACACAAAGCCTGGCTTTTGGGGACCCTCAGGAATTCAAACAGGCTTGTATTAAGTCAGAGGCTACCAGTAACAAGGCAGGTTAGACCATGTGCAGCTCTGTACTAAGGCAACGAGATTTCCTATCATCTGAGAGGTTGTGTGGGGAGGTGTCCTGAACTGCCCTCCAAGTCCTCAAGAGACCATGTAGCTGTAAGCCCAGCCACACAAGACTCTTTTTGAGGATGGGGATTGCAGAGTCAGAGTGACTTCAGGTCACAGGGTAATGCTGAGGGGGAGATACAGCTCTCCCTGTCCTCTCCTCCTGTTCTAGTGCAGCTAAGGAGAAGCAGAAGGATGGGGAGCTGCAGTCTTGAATCAAAACATTTGAATTCTGCCAGGGTCCCTTTTAGGTCTCAATACCTTTTTGTAGGACTTGGCCTTCAAGCCTTAGTTTCTCAAGCAATTTACTGTAAAACAATATAGGAGTGCTCCTTAAATCACCATGAAAAGGTTGAGCTTTAAATCTAATGAAATTTAATTACAGTATTAACATTGTACAGATACTGATTTCAGTGCAGAACACCAGAGTCAGAGGGAGCATCTCAGGAATTAACTCTATCCTACCTTACCCTGTTTCATGTGGTGGATTTTCTCTGTAGATAAGGGTTATATTCTAGTGCTAAATTCACAGTTAAGATGTTGCTTTAACATAACCCTGAATTGTGCACTCAGCAGAGTTCAAACAGCCTGACATTCAAAATTAATACTATAAATATAACCTTAAAAAAGTCTGGAGTTTTAAACTAGTGTGTCATTAACTTGTACAGTGTCAACCTATTCACTCTTACAGCAGTTTAATTAGTGTACAACGTAAGACATAAGAATAAATATGATATGGACAACTACAATAATCATTCTTGGCTTCAAACAGGAGAACTTTTTGATGAGCTGCAAAGTGTTAAAAAAGCCACCTACACATTGCCCACACATGGCAATAAATATATATCAACATAGAGATGAAAAAAAGCTGCAACCTATCAAAAATTTAATATTCATCATCTAAGGCTAGCATGATTACATTTGCATGCCTTTGCTGCCTTTTTTTCCCCCAAGGACAAAATGAGGGGGAAAAAAAAGTGTAGAAATGTAAAAGGAAGTGCTTTGAAGCTTCTGAACCATTTTGATCATATGGCCAAAACGAATCAACAGTTATTTAGTGCAGTGTGTGTTATAGGGCATTGCCTATGCCATCTGAAAATGAATCAAAATGGACAATAATTAATACGTGAATGTGCACAGAAAAGCAACTGGTGGCTCCACAGCCCTGCCTGTTATCTTCTTGGACAAGTGATATGTACCAAAGTGTCATCAATTCAATGTAGTTAAGAAAGAGGAAGGTCTTTGCTATTCTCATATCTATTTTTTCACTGGTAAAAAGAAAACCTTCATCTGATAAATGATTACTCTAAATTGCTATACAACATAGCATACCTTCCTTTCCATACATTATATTTTCCTTTCATGGACTCAAATCCACTTGTTGGATGTGGTTTTGCATTTTCTTCTGCTTTTTCCATTGCATTTACCTGGCATTTACTCAAGACTCTGGACCTTCTCTTCAAGTTGTCTTCACAGCAGCAGAAAGGAGCTTAAACTTCCAAGAAGCCCAACCCTCCCTGCAAAACACCAAATGATTTCTGCTCAGTGAGATGAGAACATCCAATATCCTGCAGAACCTGTCTGTGTGAATGGGTCTCGGGGCAACATCCAAAGGGTTATGAGCTTCTGTGGCTGTGTGGTTTTTCTTTTGTAATAGGTTGTGAAATGGGTCTTGACATTGTTTCAGCTGTGACATTGTAGCTTGAATTGGAACCACTGGCCTATGAGATTCTTCATTAACGTCAGTTCAACAACATCCTTTCCTGCTCTCCTCTGCAAAATTTTATGAACTCGACCACCCTATCTCAGGGAAGACACACTGTGCAGATAGAGGCAATAAAAGTGATTAGCAGTCTGGAGAGGCTTCCATTTAAAGGGAGACAGAAAAAGAATAGACTGTTTAATCTGAAGACAAGAGAAACCCCTTGGAAGGGACAGAGAGAGACAAATAAATTCAGTGAGATGGGAAAAAAATGCATCTGTTACTAATATTTACCCTCTAACTTAATGAAGGGACAATCAATTGATCTCAATGGCAGCAAATTAAAAGCTGATATAAAAAAATAAAAGAAACCACAGCATGATTCATAGCAGAACTAACCAGAATGAAGTATCATTGAGGACAAAAACTACATTCAATCCAAAACCAGATTAGTTATGCAAATAATGTGAAAGTAGATAGTTACACTACAGAGAAACACAATTGATTTTATTCATATCAAATAAAAATTACTGTGATATAGGTCATAAGTCAACTGCCACTAATAAGGTTTAGAAGAATTTTCCCTAGGATNAATATAACCTTAAAAAAGTCTGGAGTTTTAAACTAGTGTGTCATTAACTTGTACAGTGTCAACCTATTCACTCTTACAGCAGTTTAATTAGTGTACAACGTAAGACATAAGAATAAATATGATATGGACAACTACAATAATCATTCTTGGCTTCAAACAGGAGAACTTTTTGATGAGCTGCAAAGTGTTAAAAAAGCCACCTACACATTGCCCACACATGGCAATAAATATATATCAACATAGAGATGAAAAAAAGCTGCAACCTATCAAAAATTTAATATTCATCATCTAAGGCTAGCATGATTACATTTGCATGCCTTTGCTGCCTTTTTTTCCCCCAAGGACAAAATGAGGGGGAAAAAAAAGTGTAGAAATGTAAAAGGAAGTGCTTTGAAGCTTCTGAACCATTTTGATCATATGGCCAAAACGAATCAACAGTTATTTAGTGCAGTGTGTGTTATAGGGCATTGCCTATGCCATCTGAAAATGAATCAAAATGGACAATAATTAATACGTGAATGTGCACAGAAAAGCAACTGGTGGCTCCACAGCCCTGCCTGTTATCTTCTTGGACAAGTGATATGTACCAAAGTGTCATCAATTCAATGTAGTTAAGAAAGAGGAAGGTCTTTGCTATTCTCATATCTATTTTTTCACTGGTAAAAAGAAAACCTTCATCTGATAAATGATTACTCTAAATTGCTATACAACATAGCATACCTTCCTTTCCATACATTATATTTTCCTTTCATGGACTCAAATCCACTTGTTGGATGTGGTTTTGCATTTTCTTCTGCTTTTTCCATTGCATTTACCTGGCATTTACTCAAGACTCTGGACCTTCTCTTCAAGTTGTCTTCACAGCAGCAGAAAGGAGCTTAAACTTCCAAGAAGCCCAACCCTCCCTGCAAAACACCAAATGATTTCTGCTCAGTGAGATGAGAACATCCAATATCCTGCAGAACCTGTCTGTGTGAATGGGTCTCGGGGCAACATCCAAAGGGTTATGAGCTTCTGTGGCTGTGTGGTTTTTCTTTTGTAATAGGTTGTGAAATGGGTCTTGACATTGTTTCAGCTGTGACATTGTAGCTTGAATTGGAACCACTGGCCTATGAGATTCTTCATTAACGTCAGTTCAACAACATCCTTTCCTGCTCTCCTCTGCAAAATTTTATGAACTCGACCACCCTATCTCAGGGAAGACACACTGTGCAGATAGAGGCAATAAAAGTGATTAGCAGTCTGGAGAGGCTTCCATTTAAAGGGAGACAGAAAAAGAATAGACTGTTTAATCTGAAGACAAGAGAAACCCCTTGGAAGGGACAGAGAGAGACAAATAAATTCAGTGAGATGGGAAAAAAATGCATCTGTTACTAATATTTACCCTCTAACTTAATGAAGGGACAATCAATTGATCTCAATGGCAGCAAATTAAAAGCTGATATAAAAAAATAAAAGAAACCACAGCATGATTCATAGCAGAACTAACCAGAATGAAGTATCATTGAGGACAAAAACTACATTCAATCCAAAACCAGATTAGTTATGCAAATAATGTGAAAGTAGATAGTTACACTACAGAGAAACACAATTGATTTTATTCATATCAAATAAAAATTACTGTGATATAGGTCATAAGTCAACTGCCACTAATAAGGTTTAGAAGAATTTTCCCTAGGATCATTTTCCTCTGGACTAGGCAGACTAAAGAGCTAATAACTCCTGTGTTCTTCCAGCAATTACAGCTGTGCTTTTCACTGTAGATATATAGTTATGTTGGAGGGAGGAACAAAGTTTGCATATATACTCAATATAGAAGACAATGTCAGCTCTGTGCACAATGGAACCAGTGAAGCTTCATGTAACTGTCTTAAATCAGAGCTGCTGTGTGAATTCACTTTTAAATCCACTTTTCTCATCAAGTACAAAAGGATTTTTTCCTCCTGTTTCTCCAAAAATCTAAATATCCCAGGAAAAATATTCTCAGGCACTGGTCACACAGGGTAACTCTTATCTCAATGGGAATATAAATAGAGTCTCTTATTCTCCCTGTCTACCTATAGAAAACATACAGGACCTTAACACCTACCAGAATAGCCAATGAGCATAAAATGGATATTAAAATATTTAAAAGAGCCCAATAGCTCAGAATACACAGAGAGCATAATTGCATAAGCATTACAGTGAGAAAAGCAGGACAGAAACATTAATATGGGAAGTGCACTGCAGCCCAGCCACTTACCTCCCCCACACTCCCCAAAAAAAGCATTCAGGAACAGCAGATTGCAAAGAGCAATCACGCCAGCCACAGGTTGGCAATCACATCTTCTCCAAACAGCAATCATGGCTCCTACTGATGGACAACAACATGTGAGAATCTGTCATTTTGATATTTAAAATCTGTGGTGTGTAAAACATTGACTGTCAGTCTCAGCTGGTGGGATCTGAGTTACTGGAGAAGGAACTACAGAAATTGCTGGATCTGAAATGGACACTACAAGTCAAAACATTTATTTTTTGTAACTTTTCAACACTGTCTATGCTGCAGACTCCACTGCTTATTTATTTATCTGACACTATACTTCCGTGAATGACATTTGGTCTTAGGACCTCAAAATTGTTTTTTATCTCCCAAGCTCTTCTTATCAGGTATTTTTTTAAACTCTAGGGAAAAACCCAGAAAGTGTATTGTTGCCTTGAGCTCTAAGAGCTGAAAGCAAAGTTGTCTAAGGCCACTTGTCAGGAGAGAAAGACTGTGTTAGCACCATCTTTCCTGTTCTCTTCCTATATATAGTGCTGCTGTAATGGTAGTAATGTGATCAGTGATGCTGAAGAGGGATTAAGGGCTTGACCTAGTCAAACTTTATGGTTTCCAAGCTGGCAGTGAGAAATTACTTCCTGTGTTCCCAGTGCCAAAGAATGACTTAACTGGAGGAATTGAATTTGGGGTTGGTTTGTTGTTTTTGTTTTTTTCTTGTGGGTTTGTTTTTGGGGTTTTTTTTAAGATAAAGAGAAGGAGGGAGCCCTGATTTTTTTAATGAGAAGAACAGAACATCAAAAATCTTAATAGACTGTCCAGCACAGAATGTCCATGGGATGAATGAAGCCCTTAAAACATCATGGCTTGGGCTGAAATATTGTCAGGCTTTTGAGCATTTTCAAGACTTCACTTTCAATTTGAACTTAAAAGCAATTGCCCTATTCAAAGCATGGGAAATAATGAAACCATTTGACTTCAGGGATATTTATAAAGGGGGAAAGGTAATAATGTGATTTTTCTTTCCAAAAATTGCTCACTCAATGACACATCTGGTAGGGTTTCCTTCTGAACAAAGCTGGGGTACACTGCTAGAACTGAGAAGCAGGTTTCTTTCCTGTGCAGAAACCAGTAAATTTTGCATGTTCTACTATCCACCACTCCAAAGAAAGCAAACTGGTGGTTGCACTGAGAATGGGGAAGACAATGAGAGAAGCTGTCGTGAAAGAAAAAACCAGTGCAAAAGCAGCCATTGCCTTCTGTGCCAGTGCAGGCACATCTGAGAGATGTGCCAGTCGTGCTGCAGAGCCACAGCTGAAACTTCTGCACGAGTGCCAACGACAACAGTTGTTGTTGCTCTTGTTTGTGTGTTACTGCTGCTGAATAAGTCAGTCTCCTTTAGTTGTCACAAACTGGAGCTGATTTGGCTCTCCTTCAGAGAAATAAGTAAGCTCTCTGACTATATTTTCATGCTACAATGAAAAAAAAAAATGTGGCTGGGTGGCTTTTCAGGGCCATTATTTGTTTTTTTGTTTTATTTCTTGGAGTTCTACTGACAAAGCCCTTTCCTGAGCAGTGCACTGGTTAGTAATTCATGAGTGTCAGGCAAATGTTCAGTGTTTCAGTGATGAAGAGCATTGCTGCTATTGGAAGGAAAACTGATCTGGAGTAGAGACCCATCTGTTCCTTAATAAAGTTTAGAGGCAATGTTCCATTTCTACCTGGAAGGCAAGCCTAGAGACAGAAAATAATAATTTTTGATGAGATATTTAGATAACTGTCAGAGACTCCTGCTTCTTATAATCGGCAGTATCAACTACTGCTATTCCTCGTGCTTTAGTGGTTTGGACTTGTGACAGAAAATTCATCTCTGGGAGGATACATCTGTGAGTGCCACAGCATGTAAGATTGATCAACTGCAGCTATTGCTTTGCTGTGTTCAGTTCTTTTTCGGGATATATATAGTCCCTCAGCTAGGCGGTCAATTTTTCCCTTTTTTTTTTTTTTAGACCGCTGATTACTTCCTACTCTTAAGACATAAAAAGATGATGATAATCTACACAGACATTGGACACTGTCCAGAATTTGTCCTGGAGAAGATGGTGCCTCCATGCACCCTTCTGAGCACCTAGAAGAAAAACGGGCTGCCAACTCTGCAGAGTTTTCTGCACAGTAAATCTGAATTTTCAGGATCTAAATAAATATGAAGTTCATTCCACTGAATGACAGGAATGGAGAAGTAATCACTGCAAGAAAGGGAAAAGATAAAATTCTGTCGCTCTATGGTGCCTTTCACGAGAGGATTTTACTCATGTTAATGAGGTCTTGTAACATAATAGTGATACTGAATTCCTTACAGAGGATTTGCAGAGATGTGTGGCACAAAGTCATAGTGCTGAGGGCAAAAGTGGAGCTTGGGTAACAGTTTGGCAGTCCAGAGTTGTGGTCTTTTAAACTAGCCATTAAATTGTCTTGATTTAAAGGAAGAAAAAGAGCAGCTTCCTGAAACTTTATTGCTTTGCTGCTTGTGCCAACCTCCCCTCTACAGGAGGGTTATGCAGAATTAGCCAAAGTGGGGAAGAGACCCCATTCAGTTTTGCTTTAATTGCCCTTCTGAAGGGGCTCAGAAGTTGGAGCTGGACCTGTTTAGGATCTGTGGGACATCAGAAGTGGTCAGCACCATCAATCACAGTTCCCAGAATTAATGCATTCAAGAAACAAGCTCTGGGCTGGTTGGGGGAGGCTTTGTGAGGTCCTTTAGTACAAAAGCAATGCCAAAAGGCAAGGAGACATCTGAGAGCTCCAGTCCTTTGCATTCCTCTGAGCTAGGCTGATCAGTTTTCAGCACCATATTCATTACAGGAAGGTATATTAACTGTTTATTTGATTTTCCCTTTTCCAACACACTGTTAACTGGGGGATACTGCAAAATGTAATTGCTCATGCCAGTATCTCTTTTGCCTGCAGATTTCATTCACACAGTTTCATTCTTTGCTTCTTTCTCCTCCCCCTCTCCAGCTGACAGAGCCAGGACACCCTTACTGCACTTCACAAACAGTGTAAGCCTAATTATAGATTTTTTTTTTCAGTCTGAATCTCAGCAAGTTTAAGTGGAAGACAAAATATTTAGTTTCTACAAATTAATGAGGACAACAGAGCACACATCCTTTGTATGTCAATTAGCAACATATGGTGTAAGCCTTGCAAAACAATCAAATGATCAAACAATAAAAAATGAAAGCATATAGCAGTTTCTCCCCCTCTTATTAGCTAAATATAGCATGTGATGCTTGTTTTACAGATTTACCAAGCAGCTTGTAGAACACCTGCAAGCACATAGCTATTGTTTTAGCAGAGTAAGCAGCAGGTAGATTTTGGATATAAACCATTAAGTCTTGCTTCTTTTAAACAGAATTATATTTAGAAAAAATTAAGATGTCAGACAGTTTGCATTTTTATTTTATTTTTTTTCATAAAAATGATAAGGAGCAGTTTTCTTAAAACCTTTCCACCTTCCTTTTGTTCAGCAACCAAGCATCGGGTGTTTTCTCTATACAGGAGCAGCAAAGGGAATAGGAAGGAGCTGGGATAATCTTGTTGCAGCCCCTGTGGTGCTGCTCTCCCAAGCAAGATCTCCATCTGAGGCAACGTGCATCTCTTTCCTATTCTTACTTCTGAACCTGATTCCTGAACCCAAAGGAGGCAAATTTTTTCATTAACACTTCTGAAAAGCTGGTCATTTATTTAAATGTGAAATATAAATTAGGACTTGTATTGAAATGTGGCTCTAAAGCCTTGTGTAGCTTTGTTACACAAAACCTTTATTAGTCTCATACTAAGACCTATCTGTAGAAAAATCTCCCTATTACTACAGATAGCTATGCTCTTTGTAGATAATATATGTGCATCCTCAGATCCTGATTTTCTAAGGTTATAAATCCAATACTCCAAAGCACAGCAGCAAATCTAGTACTTGAAAACACACTTTACTGCTGCTGATGATGAAAAATAGTATTCACTGGTTTCAGCAGCAAAACTGCTGCTTGATCCACTTTACCTAGATGCCTAAATTGTAAAGTGAGTTTATTTGCCTGCAGAAATACCTGCAGTATGATGCTAAGGGACAGACGAGAAGGACAGATGGGGGTTACTGGGCCATGAAGATCAGGAGGAACAGAAGAAAACTGGAATGTAAAAGAAGGATGTGGGTGTAAATGGCCTTCTTTAGCTGTGGCAGTTTATGGCATGGTGATAATTGATGGGAAGGCATCACCAAGTAGTGCACAAAACCATTCCCACAAGAAAGGAATATATGAGGGCTTTGGGTGCCTGGCAAACCATAATGGAAGTTCAGAGGTCTTAAAAGTAAAGAAAAAGGTAGGAGAGAGGAGTGTCATTGCAATAAATAAAGCTAAAGATGGCTGATTTTCCCCCACATACCCCAGAACTACATAAGTCACCTTTCCTCTCTTCTCAAGCTGTCTCCACAGTTTCTGAACTGTCCTGCAACTGAATCCCATTTGGGAGGAGCAAGAGAGGAGTTTGGAAGAACCCAGGGCATTCCCAGGAAAGCAGAAGAGGAAGTGCAGTGTAAGCAAAACAACAGAACAACCTGGAAAAATACCAGATTATAAAAATCAATGTGATAAACTAACTATTCTTTTGGGGGGGTCTGTCATGACAAACTGTGGGCTGAAGATGAGATTACCCAGAGTGACAAATACTAATTACTTCAGTTATGGCTTCTATAAAATGAACCAGGACATGTTTCCTCTCTTTTTGTATTGAATAAATGGATGCAGAGGTGACACAAGAGCAAGTGCAAGAAGAAAAAGACCCAGGCAGTGAGGTATAGTATGGTACAGCCCTTCAGTTCCAGAGGAGGCAGGCAATGTGGCTGCCAGAGCTGCAATGCAAAGAGAGGCAGAGCAGAGGAGGCAGCAGGGCCACTCAGCCACTGCCCTGTGCTCCAGGGACAGGCTCAGCACAGACAGGAAAGTTCAACATCTGTGAACGGAGGAGGTGTCAGGATCAACAGCAACATGACCAGTGATGCTGTGCATCTGTGCCAGGAGTGAGCTATGTTCCTGATGCAAAGATATCTATCATGGAATAAGTGGAAAGGAAGCTTTCTCAGCTGCTCAAGGTTAAGTCCAGATAGGGAATATAATGCTGTCCTTGACAATACTGCAAAGGAAAAATTACTTTGGTGCCTTGTCACAGAGTTCAGTCATTTCCAGTAAGTAATCATAGTGTAAAATCATGTCTGGCTTGTGTAGTGAGGTCAGGGAGCCCAAGTGGATTTTGGGTGCCTATCCATTGAAAACTAAACTGAAAACAATATTTATATGGATGTCATGTTTTAACCCCAGCAACAACTAAGCCCTGCAGAGCTGCTCACTCACTCCCCCTTAGCAGGATAGGGGAGAGAATCAGAAGTGTGAAAGTGAGAAAACTCGTGGGTTGAGATAAAGACAGATGAATAGGTAAAGCAAAACCTGCACACAGAAGCAAAGCAAAACAGGAATTAATTTACTACTTCCCAGAGCAGGCAGGTGTTCAGCCATCTCCTGGAAAGCCAGGCTCCACCACATGTAACAGTGACTTGGAAAGACAAACATCATCACCCCAAGTGCTCCACCACATGTAACAGTGATTTGGAAAGACAAACATCATCACCCCAAATGCTCCACCTTCTTCCCCCAGCTTTATATGCTGAGCATGACCTCATCTGGTCTGAAATATCCCTTGGCTCAGTTGGGATCAGCTGCCCCAGCTGCATCCCCTCCCAGCTCCATCTGCATCCCCAGCCTGCTTGCTGGTGGGGTGAGGAGCAGAAAAGGCCTTGGCTCTGTATGAGCACCTCTCACCAACAGCAAACCCATCCCTGTGTTACCAACACTGTTTTCAGCACAAATCCAAAATGTGGCCCTGTATTCTGAAGACAAGTAACTCTATCCCAGGCAAAACCTGCCCAGTAGGCCACCAATTAGCTATTTAATGATAAAAGCTTTCACTCTCCACATACAGAGCTGGATGTGAATTAGTGATCAAAGGATCTATAACTCGTATCAATAGCATAAAGCAAATATTCTAGATTGGTTTAGCTCATATAGAGATTAAACATCCCTCTTTAGACAATGTGATTTCTTCTTTCTTTCTTGTACAATCAGGAATAAAAAATTCGTTTCCTCTTTGTTGTACCATGAAATCTCCCTTTTCTAATGAGTATATGAACCAGTCATTTCACTCTTAATAGGCCACTTACTGAATTTGATGGAGGAGATAATTAAATGTGACAGATACTCGCATACATCTATCTTAACACTAGCACTCAAACATTATAAAAGCCATAACATTCTCTTAATGAAATATAGCTGAACATGAGAAAAACACATTACAATGTATCTGAAAACAATTGCAAAATATAAACACTTTTAACACTTGATAAGCCTTTACAGATTTAGTATGTACAGCAGACATAGCAGCCACAAACAAAAAACCTTTTTGAAGTAGATGAAAGCTGGAGATAAATTTGTTTGGCATCCAAACAAGAAAGAATGAGTTTGTAGGTCCAAGAGAATATATGCATTATAACTACTGAAGCAAGAGAGAGGCTTTTTATAACTTGTAAAGTAAATGCCAAGGAAAATTCATTTAAATAAACTCTTTCAAGACTTGAGTGCTGAATTTCTGTGGCCATCAGAGCCAGGCCTTGTGTTCCTGGGAGTTGCTAAAAGGCTGGGCTGCACGGTGAAATATGTTGGGAAATCAGCTGGATCGATAGCTCCTGGGATTTTCTCCATTCACTCTCAGTCCTGCTCTATTCACCCAGCTGGATTCTTGGCACTTATGCTTAGCCCATTTAATTGAGGGACTAGGAGATGTTATGNTGCAGAGGTGACACAAGAGCAAGTGCAAGAAGAAAAAGACCCAGGCAGTGAGGTATAGTATGGTACAGCCCTTCAGTTCCAGAGGAGGCAGGCAATGTGGCTGCCAGAGCTGCAATGCAAAGAGAGGCAGAGCAGAGGAGGCAGCAGGGCCACTCAGCCACTGCCCTGTGCTCCAGGGACAGGCTCAGCACAGACAGGAAAGTTCAACATCTGTGAACGGAGGAGGTGTCAGGATCAACAGCAACATGACCAGTGATGCTGTGCATCTGTGCCAGGAGTGAGCTATGTTCCTGATGCAAAGATATCTATCATGGAATAAGTGGAAAGGAAGCTTTCTCAGCTGCTCAAGGTTAAGTCCAGATAGGGAATATAATGCTGTCCTTGACAATACTGCAAAGGAAAAATTACTTTGGTGCCTTGTCACAGAGTTCAGTCATTTCCAGTAAGTAATCATAGTGTAAAATCATGTCTGGCTTGTGTAGTGAGGTCAGGGAGCCCAAGTGGATTTTGGGTGCCTATCCATTGAAAACTAAACTGAAAACAATATTTATATGGATGTCATGTTTTAACCCCAGCAACAACTAAGCCCTGCAGAGCTGCTCACTCACTCCCCCTTAGCAGGATAGGGGAGAGAATCAGAAGTGTGAAAGTGAGAAAACTCGTGGGTTGAGATAAAGACAGATGAATAGGTAAAGCAAAACCTGCACACAGAAGCAAAGCAAAACAGGAATTAATTTACTACTTCCCAGAGCAGGCAGGTGTTCAGCCATCTCCTGGAAAGCCAGGCTCCACCACATGTAACAGTGACTTGGAAAGACAAACATCATCACCCCAAGTGCTCCACCACATGTAACAGTGATTTGGAAAGACAAACATCATCACCCCAAATGCTCCACCTTCTTCCCCCAGCTTTATATGCTGAGCATGACCTCATCTGGTCTGAAATATCCCTTGGCTCAGTTGGGATCAGCTGCCCCAGCTGCATCCCCTCCCAGCTCCATCTGCATCCCCAGCCTGCTTGCTGGTGGGGTGAGGAGCAGAAAAGGCCTTGGCTCTGTATGAGCACCTCTCACCAACAGCAAACCCATCCCTGTGTTACCAACACTGTTTTCAGCACAAATCCAAAATGTGGCCCTGTATTCTGAAGACAAGTAACTCTATCCCAGGCAAAACCTGCCCAGTAGGCCACCAATTAGCTATTTAATGATAAAAGCTTTCACTCTCCACATACAGAGCTGGATGTGAATTAGTGATCAAAGGATCTATAACTCGTATCAATAGCATAAAGCAAATATTCTAGATTGGTTTAGCTCATATAGAGATTAAACATCCCTCTTTAGACAATGTGATTTCTTCTTTCTTTCTTGTACAATCAGGAATAAAAAATTCGTTTCCTCTTTGTTGTACCATGAAATCTCCCTTTTCTAATGAGTATATGAACCAGTCATTTCACTCTTAATAGGCCACTTACTGAATTTGATGGAGGAGATAATTAAATGTGACAGATACTCGCATACATCTATCTTAACACTAGCACTCAAACATTATAAAAGCCATAACATTCTCTTAATGAAATATAGCTGAACATGAGAAAAACACATTACAATGTATCTGAAAACAATTGCAAAATATAAACACTTTTAACACTTGATAAGCCTTTACAGATTTAGTATGTACAGCAGACATAGCAGCCACAAACAAAAAACCTTTTTGAAGTAGATGAAAGCTGGAGATAAATTTGTTTGGCATCCAAACAAGAAAGAATGAGTTTGTAGGTCCAAGAGAATATATGCATTATAACTACTGAAGCAAGAGAGAGGCTTTTTATAACTTGTAAAGTAAATGCCAAGGAAAATTCATTTAAATAAACTCTTTCAAGACTTGAGTGCTGAATTTCTGTGGCCATCAGAGCCAGGCCTTGTGTTCCTGGGAGTTGCTAAAAGGCTGGGCTGCACGGTGAAATATGTTGGGAAATCAGCTGGATCGATAGCTCCTGGGATTTTCTCCATTCACTCTCAGTCCTGCTCTATTCACCCAGCTGGATTCTTGGCACTTATGCTTAGCCCATTTAATTGAGGGACTAGGAGATGTTATGCAAGGTGGAGAACTAATTATAAAAGCATTCAGAAGCCATGAGAATGGTTTCTTAGGGCTCATGAGATGACGGATACAATCAAATGCTCTGCCAGAAAAGCACTGGTGTGCAGCTGTGCACCAAAGCCAGTGCAATGGGAAGGGAGCTCCAGGGAAAGGTGATGCTCCCACTTCTCACTTGACACGGCATTGTTGTCACATGAATCCAGGTCCTTGTTGAGTAGCAGCTCTGGAGAAGCTTAAGCAAATGAATCCTCGAGACAGGTGGAAGATACCAGAAGAGAAAACAGTCATTAAAAAAAACCCAAACCTTTACAAAACCCCTGTAAAGGGGATCTGAAGAGGAAGACTTCCTTGTCAGGAGAGAAAATGCTGAGAACCCAAGAACCCCCAGACACCTCAATTTTACTTGCTATGGTCCCATCCATGATGTTAAGCAGATCTAATTTTGTCTGTTTGTAGCCTTTATTATGATGAACAGCTAAAACATTTCAGAGCTTGATGACTTTCTGTGTCTTTCATCTGAAAGTGGGAAACATTCCCAAGTCTGATGCTGCTCAGTTTCTACATCGTTCCCTGGATAGGGGAGGATGGCAGATGCCAGGGAGACACAAGTGAAAGTGTGGGAATAACTGAAGCAGAGAAAGGGCAAAGGCAAGAGTTATTTATTGTGGCTGTGCACTTTATGCTGACTTTAAAAGAATGGTAGTGTTACTGATAGTTATTTATATTATATGATTATTTATACTTTTTCAGTATTTCCTATCTCCTTGACTTTGCCTTGCAGAGTTCCCTACTTTGTTTTTGAGACCTACTGTGGAGCAGGCAATGGCAGACACATAAAACATGGACTTCAGGCTACAGTGATCCATATGTGTTGAACAGTATTTCAGTCAGATAAAGTGCTGCTCTGGGCTCATCTGAGACTCCTCCCCAAGGCTGGTGATGGGCTCCCACTTTAAATGTTATGTTCTTTGAAAAGTACATGCCTGCCTTCCTGTGGGGAAGGAACTGGTTTAAGTATTGCTAAGGCTGCTGCCTGTCTGACTGCAACTCATGTTGCTGTGGTTTGACTGCCTGAATACAGAAACCATGCCAGGATCCAAGTGATCTGAAGGGCAATAACCTCCTTTTCCTATTTAGGGACAATTCTCTCTCAGACATCTGCAGAATCACTACCCACTCCTTAAATTTATTTACAAGGGATTCTTTGTTTACACAGTATTTAGATTGAAATTCTCCTCTGGGGAATAAAACCTCACATCATTTCAGGGTTGCAAAACCTGTTTCTAGTGCAGATAAACTCCCCATTCCTCCTCTGCCTTCAAGGATGTTGCTCCTTATAGGAACCTCTCTTGTGTTAAATGGCTTGATGAGCAGCTTCTGATGGTGAAAAGTACTTATCCCCCAGTTTTACTTCAAGAGGTGAATATGGGGTTCCAAGGCAACGGTTGAGCTCTGTCATGCAAGCAGATGGTACATGCCCTCTCAGATGATTGCTGCCATTAGAACCCAGAAGTCAGCCTCAAATAGCAATAGCCATTGTGGAGAGGAGCAATGCCTGGCAGTTGCAGGCCTTGTTCCAGGAGCAGAGTTCTCAGAGCTGAGTTGCCTGAATACCCTCTAGGGTGGAGAGGATTAAAAGCCTCAGTATGAGATTCAAAGCAGGCAGCGAGTAAAGCAGGGAACACTTAAGCCTGCCTTAGGAAATACTAAAGAGAGGGGTGTATTTGAAATCCTCCATATATCCTGGGTTTAGCATTGACCCACTTCCATGAGATAGCAGATGCTGTGAAAATGGGATTCAGAGCCCATAACCCCTTTCCAGAATTAATTTGTCACTTTGAGTAAAAGACTTCTGCTTGCTGTTGATGCCAAGGTCAGAAGGCAGGTGGAGTGGGAAGTGGAGGCAGTAACCACAACTACCTTTGTTAGTAGCTTAATGGCTAAAAGACATGTCTGGGAAGCTGGGAAGATGTGAGTTCCTCCTACAGGTCTGAAGAGGCAAAACCACATCTTGCCCTTTCCAGGAGGTTGCACATTAACCTCAGGGGCCACTTTCCCTTTTTCCTTTTGGAGATACAGCACAGCAAAGATCTGTGGGGCCAGAGGTGGAGAAGAGAAACAAGGCAAGGGGTGGCAAATAGAAATGAGCATCATGATCCCTTCTTCAGTGACCTGCAAAGTGAGGAGCTTTAGTTGCTTGTAAGGACATGTAGGTTTATGTTTCACTCACCTCTGTCATGTAAGGAAGGATACAGCAGGTCTAATAGTAAGAGGAAACAGTGCTCTGATCATGGAGAAAATGGATTTCAGGCTACATGAGAGGAGAGAGGTTGTGGGGTGAGAGGGAGAAGGTGGTGGAGAGAAGCCAGACGTGGCAGCTGCTGGCACCATGAACGTGCCTTCATTGTCAAGCTCTCATCTTGCTCTATGAAAGCCTTGGGATGAAACAATTAAACCAGCAGCCTCTAGCTATTAGCTGAAGATCTTATTCATTTCCATGTATGTGCCCTTGCAGAAGGTTGAATTTCTTCATCTCCTTCAGCCCCAGTGTCCTACACCCTGGGTTGGCAGCACTTCCCAACGTGTGCCTTTGGGGAATATAATCCACACACCTCTCCTCATGTCTGTATCATTAACAGGAAAGTTCAGCAGGACCCATGGCAGGCATGATTTTTACTCACCCACCTCCTCTCAGGACTGCTTTTATGAGACAAATCAGTGCCACTTAACAGCTCCCCACTTTCTCCAGCATCCAGAACAACTTAGACTGGCTGCTTTATAGACACTGAGATAAATAAGATGAGCTGCATTTCCTCTTCTTAATCTATTGTTTTGGTGGGCTTTGTCTTCAAACAAAATGTCAGGATAGTTTGGCATGAGCTATTTTTATTAAATCTTAGTTGCATTTTCTGTTTTTCACTCACAAAAATGTTTGGATTTTTTTCCACAACAATTATCTCTGAACCTCACACAGAGGCTGTACCAGAGCTGTTTTGGTTTGCTGTGACAAATACATACCTTTGTTAAGCACAGTAATTCTTTCTCCCTGGTGGCATCCCAAATCACACTGTGTGCCAAACCTGACTGAATGGCCAATGTTTTGCCACCCTGGCTTAAATCAAAACACCTACATTTGCCTCTGTGATACTTTATTTGCTATTCTCCAGTCACACAGGTCTTGTACCCGTTTGAATAGTTTATTGCTGGACCTGCAGTTTGTTTTGCCAGTTCCCTCTGAAGTCTGGGATGGAAATTATCTAGCCCCCCTCCTACAGATGCATTAAGCTTTTTTTCTTTAAAGGAATCTTAAAATGCAAACAAACAGTAATGGGGAAAAATAAGCTTTTTGGTCTTCTTGAGTGAAGGGATTTTTTTTTCCTTTCAACGTACTGATATGAGGAGGTTAATGTGTCACTATAAAAGAAATGTGGCACTCTGCTGTTCTCTCACAGAATACATTACTTACATTCTCACTATGAATTTACATCTTTTTTTTTTTTCCTGAAATGTAGTTTGGCACTTAGTGGGGAATGAATCTTAAATATTTTGAAAGTATAATTTAACATCTCAGCAAAACCCTGAATTGTGAATTGTTCTTTACAGAAACTTTAAGGGCTAGCTGAAACTGCCTTTAAAAATAATAGAGAATTGCATCTTTATGTGGTGCTTTAGCTGCAGATAAGTCTCCTGCAGTTTTTAAATATAGTGTTTATCCAATTGTATACCTGGATATAGTCTATAGATTGCTTTTTAGGTGAATTTTATTTTGAATGAATTCTGGGGTTTTAAAGTTGGTTTTTTTTAAGTGTCATATATAAATGTAAAAAAGTTATGTGCTACCTAGAAGTATTTTTTTACTAAACCATAGTAAAATTCCACAAGAAATCCCAACATGATGCTCTAGAAAAACAGTGATGTGCAACTTAAAATTGTGCATCTTGTACAAGTTATAATTGTTCATCTGTGTGATTTATCAATTCTGGAGGCACATCTAAACCATGCAAGTCCACTCTGTAAGACTTGAGTCAGAACTGGTGTTGAACTTGTCATTCTCTGCTTCTCCCATCTTTATTTGTTAAGGATAATCTGCCCTTCTGCTTATATCAATTTTACATCAGTGTAAATTGATGTTCACATCAATCAATCAATCAAATCAGAAACTAGGGGTGCTTTGACTATAGAGCTGGGAAGCCCAAAACTTTCACAGGGGTAAAAAAACCACACCAACTAGTTGGACTCTGTATAGAGCCATTGCTGGATGTCCTCAAGCCATTGCTCATGTGCACACAAACAAAAAAAAGCCCCTGCAAACGCACTCATTCATCTTTTATTTCTTTTTACAGTGAAATAATATCAACTTGTCCTAGGGCTTGACAGCTTCTGCTGGACTTAAATGCAGTGAAAAAAAGTGCAGCTCTTGAGAGCACTTCAGGATCCCAGAGAAGTGGGTGCACTGGGGCACATTGAACTTGGCAGGTTCACCTGAACAGAGTGCTCTCCCACACTTGGTACTTGCTTGATGGTTAGTGCTTGGCATTAAATGTGATCATTATGTTTCCTCCTGAAGGCCTGATCCAATATCCATTAAGTCAATGGAAATCTTTCTTCCAGCCCCAACAAACGTCGTTTCAGTTCTTGGAGTTGTGCCTATTTGAAAGTCTGGGCTTGATAGTGTGTTGTGTGCATTGGAAGGGTTTGCATTGTAGTAACCTTCCCTCTGGACTAATTCATTGCTTTCCTTTGCAATTCATTAACAGCAGTCATTCAGATCTTGTTTGCAAACAAGAAAAAAAGCAAACAGAAGAACAAACTGCAAACTTACAGCCCTGCTCAGTTTGTGAGACTGGAATCAATGTGTGTATGCAGCTTCCAGTAATGATGCTGGTCCACACCAACATGCCTTTCCCCTTCAGCCCAGTTAGAATATGTTACATAGTTTAATTGCACGTTATACAAAGGATCCTCTTCTTTTTCATTGCTTTCAGTATCATCTTGATATGGGAAGCAGTGAGTAGGATCATCTGACTGGCACCTTTCATTCCATAAGATAACTTTTTTTCTTCAGTAATAAAAATGAATGTATCTTGAGTGCCTCCTTTCACTGTAGCTCCATCTATTTTCATCTTTTTCCTTTTTTTTTTGGCATTTCACTCGATTCTGTCTATTTTTGTGGTTTCTTTTTTTGAAGCATGAATGCCAAAATTAAGCTATACAAGGTTACTGAGAGACTTGTACTTCTGCTTCATAGTCTCGCCCCTGGGTTGGTCTGCATGTGCTGACTCAGGAAGTTTTCTTTCACAGGATGGCTGTGCCTCTATTTATTCCTTCTAATCAGGCTGAGTCAAGCACATGCTCCCTTCTGCTGGAACTCTCTCCTCTCTAAAATTGTTTTGGCTGAGGCTTTATTAGGTTTTTAGATCTATGCTGCTCACCCTCTTGTTCAAATCTGCTCTTGGGGGTTTTGTTTTTTATGCTTGTCTCCCATCAGTCCTTTTAAAATGAGTAAGTGTCAGAGCTATGTGATTTATATTTATTCTTGCCATCAGTTTCTGCTAACAGAATGACCTATTCAAGAGCATGTTCCTTTGCTTGACTTTCTTTTCTTTCCCACCATAAGAAATAAATGTGTACAAGAAAGTTTAGAGATTTGACACTAGAAGCAAGAGGGAAGTAGGGGATCCAAGAACCCCCAGATCAGAAGAGGAGATACATGCAAAAGAACTGAATTTCAGCTGCACACTGATTTTTGAGGCTCCTGTTTTGCAGCTAAAACAACAAAAGAAAAGCTGGGGGTGGAGGGAAAGGAGTGGAGGGAAATGAGAGCATTATAGAGGGCAAGAAAAGTCTTTGTATTTGGGATAGAGATTTCAGCTTCATTTGAATGATAATTGGAAGCAGGATGCAATGGGGAAAAGCAGACTATGAGAATAAAGCAAAACAAAAGACTGACCAGACCAAACCAGAAGAGAAATGAACAAGGGGTTTTAAAAATCAAAGGCAGAGATGATAGAAGGTTGGCAAAGAACTTCCTCTGGTCATTCTAGTAGTTCAAAGAAGTTTTATTCAAAATCAGAACAAAACCAATCAGCATATGAGAATTCCTATCACAAGGAAAATCCTGGAGAAATTAATTTGGATAAATCAAACTGCATTAGCTTGATGGTTCAGTGCAAGGAAGAGCAGCCAGCTGCCCAGCTGTAGGAGGCAGTCTGGGCTGGCAGGGAAGGGATGGACCTCTAATCCTGACAACACTGGACTCAGTCAAGTCCCCCAAGATTTGGGCCTCAAAATTTCAGGCTCCTTCAGGGTCTGTGCTACAGGTATCCTTCTGAAGACAAGGCCTCCAGGCTGCCAGGTGAGCTGAGATGCCTGGACAGGGCTTTCTGTAGAGAGGGAGCTGCTTCTGTGCTGCTAAACTGGGCACATCAGCACCTCAGCAGTCAGCTAAAATCTGGCAGAAGGGAACCAAACCCCAGTGCATTTCTATGAAACCTGGATTATTTTGGCAAATGGACAAAGAGTCCATATTTTAAACTGGTATTCTGGCCAGTGCAGTGCTGCAGCAGAAAACAGAAAGGTGGAAAAAGTTGTGGTGATATAGGATGCTCCTCCTCACTGCCTCCAGACCATGACACTCACTGAACTGCATTTTCTTATGCCATAAAAAGACAATCAGCAATATTTGGTGAATTTTTGAGCTCAAAACATCAAGCAGTAGAGAGTTTATTGCAAACCCAGGACTTGGACATCTTCAACCTCCCTACCTAACTTTAGTAAGCTGTTTGCACTTGTGATCCTGAAAGAATTTTACTATACTAAAGGGGTGGTTGTCAAAGATGGGAGCTTAATTTGCCTCTCCATTTGCACAAGCAAATGTCTGTGCATGGTCTGTGATATCCGTATGCAAATATCCACTATTTACTTGCAAGGAATCTGAGTGAAATTCTCCAAAATCCTAACGAATTACAGCTGCAATTCAATTTATCATGTCCATGCTCAGGGCAGCTTTGATGATTTCTCTACTGATACTGAAGTACTCACTGCCTGAATACTCACCAGTGTGAGCTGAGGTTATGCACTCAGCCTCATAGAAAGCAAGCATATCAAAAAGCTGTTTTCCTTCCCTAGGGTTTAATTTTGATGTCCTGGATGTCCTGCCTTCTGAAGCACATCAAAGCATACTGAGAAACAGCAAAGGGAGAACAGAACAGAACCCAGGTAGGCAGCAATACATTGGACTGCACTTTTCATAGGTACTTCCTGAGCCAAATCTGGCCACCTGCATTTTGCTCAGCATTTTGGCTGGTGAATAGAGAATATCTGCAGCTGGGTAATTAAATCTATTTGTACTTATCTGCATATGCATATTTTTCAGGTAGAAGTTGAGCATCCATCTTGCAAAATGTAACCTTGGGTTTACAGAGGAGATAGAAGTAGTTATTAAAATAAACATTATTTCCATATCAAAATACAGTTTTCTTCAAAGTTTTCTCTTGGATTTTTGACATTTTAAATGGAAATTTGGCCACAGATATCTCCAGCAAAAGCAACAGCAATCAGTGGCTAGAAGGAAATACATCTCCTAAAATGTGTATGTGCAGACACATGGCAACTTACCACACATCCAGTATTCCCACAGTACTGGGGTCTTAACACAACAGATAAACTGTGGTTGCCCCTTGACATTTTCTTTTGAACCCCATGCCAATTATATTTTTAATTTTTTAAAATTATTTTAAATATATTTTCAATTTAATTGTATAATTCTAAGTGCAATGTACATAAAATTTAGAGAACATTCACAACTTCACCACTACAAAACAGTTATTCTGTAAAGTGACCCTAAGAAGTATAGTACAGAGGAAATCAGCTACAGTGATCTAATGAACCTGAAGTCTGTAAATTTATGAAACTGCTAACAACAGCAAACTCAGCAATGGGCAGCTGTTTGTGTGAGCTCTTTAGAACCACAGAATGGCTTAGTCTGGAAGGGACCTCAGAGAGCATCTAATCCAACCTCCCTGTCATGGGCAGGGATGCATCTCAACTAGACCAGGTTGCTTAAACCCTCATCCAACTTGGCCTTGAACACCTCCAGGGAGGGACAACCACAGCTTCACAGTATTATACAATATATAGCAATAGAAGCAACCAGAAGAGNTTTCTGTAGAGAGGGAGCTGCTTCTGTGCTGCTAAACTGGGCACATCAGCACCTCAGCAGTCAGCTAAAATCTGGCAGAAGGGAACCAAACCCCAGTGCATTTCTATGAAACCTGGATTATTTTGGCAAATGGACAAAGAGTCCATATTTTAAACTGGTATTCTGGCCAGTGCAGTGCTGCAGCAGAAAACAGAAAGGTGGAAAAAGTTGTGGTGATATAGGATGCTCCTCCTCACTGCCTCCAGACCATGACACTCACTGAACTGCATTTTCTTATGCCATAAAAAGACAATCAGCAATATTTGGTGAATTTTTGAGCTCAAAACATCAAGCAGTAGAGAGTTTATTGCAAACCCAGGACTTGGACATCTTCAACCTCCCTACCTAACTTTAGTAAGCTGTTTGCACTTGTGATCCTGAAAGAATTTTACTATACTAAAGGGGTGGTTGTCAAAGATGGGAGCTTAATTTGCCTCTCCATTTGCACAAGCAAATGTCTGTGCATGGTCTGTGATATCCGTATGCAAATATCCACTATTTACTTGCAAGGAATCTGAGTGAAATTCTCCAAAATCCTAACGAATTACAGCTGCAATTCAATTTATCATGTCCATGCTCAGGGCAGCTTTGATGATTTCTCTACTGATACTGAAGTACTCACTGCCTGAATACTCACCAGTGTGAGCTGAGGTTATGCACTCAGCCTCATAGAAAGCAAGCATATCAAAAAGCTGTTTTCCTTCCCTAGGGTTTAATTTTGATGTCCTGGATGTCCTGCCTTCTGAAGCACATCAAAGCATACTGAGAAACAGCAAAGGGAGAACAGAACAGAACCCAGGTAGGCAGCAATACATTGGACTGCACTTTTCATAGGTACTTCCTGAGCCAAATCTGGCCACCTGCATTTTGCTCAGCATTTTGGCTGGTGAATAGAGAATATCTGCAGCTGGGTAATTAAATCTATTTGTACTTATCTGCATATGCATATTTTTCAGGTAGAAGTTGAGCATCCATCTTGCAAAATGTAACCTTGGGTTTACAGAGGAGATAGAAGTAGTTATTAAAATAAACATTATTTCCATATCAAAATACAGTTTTCTTCAAAGTTTTCTCTTGGATTTTTGACATTTTAAATGGAAATTTGGCCACAGATATCTCCAGCAAAAGCAACAGCAATCAGTGGCTAGAAGGAAATACATCTCCTAAAATGTGTATGTGCAGACACATGGCAACTTACCACACATCCAGTATTCCCACAGTACTGGGGTCTTAACACAACAGATAAACTGTGGTTGCCCCTTGACATTTTCTTTTGAACCCCATGCCAATTATATTTTTAATTTTTTAAAATTATTTTAAATATATTTTCAATTTAATTGTATAATTCTAAGTGCAATGTACATAAAATTTAGAGAACATTCACAACTTCACCACTACAAAACAGTTATTCTGTAAAGTGACCCTAAGAAGTATAGTACAGAGGAAATCAGCTACAGTGATCTAATGAACCTGAAGTCTGTAAATTTATGAAACTGCTAACAACAGCAAACTCAGCAATGGGCAGCTGTTTGTGTGAGCTCTTTAGAACCACAGAATGGCTTAGTCTGGAAGGGACCTCAGAGAGCATCTAATCCAACCTCCCTGTCATGGGCAGGGATGCATCTCAACTAGACCAGGTTGCTTAAACCCTCATCCAACTTGGCCTTGAACACCTCCAGGGAGGGACAACCACAGCTTCACAGTATTATACAATATATAGCAATAGAAGCAACCAGAAGAGCTGTTTTGTCTTATGTTTTGGCAGAGTTTTAATTCACAGTTGATTTATAACATGATCATAAAGACCTCAAAGTCCGAGCACTGGATTTCAGCCTGGGGAAAACTTCACTTTTGATACTTTACATTAAATATAGTTTATTGCTGGCCCATCCTAAAGGTATAGAGCAGCAAGGACAAAATAAAACAAAAGTTGGTGTCTTTTGGCAATTTTGTGGCAGTTTTAAGCATCTTCTGAGCAGGGTTCGCAAATTACTTCCTACCCACAAGCTGACCTATGATAAAATATAAACAAGGGGAGGGAAGTTTTGGTTTTGGCATTGTCTTTCTTTGGTTTTCAAGGATTTTTTTTTTTAAGGATTTACACTTTAAACCCATGAGTAGTGCTTATGCCTCTTTTGAAGCTTGAAATGTGTCAGCTGAACACAGGCAATAATTTCTAAAACAATCTAAAACACTTCTGTACCTCTCCACCCCTTTCTCTCCAAAAGCCCAGATTCTGGCTTCCCAGTGACCAGCACCTTGGTGCAGTCCTCAGTACCTCTCAGGCTGTCCTGTACCCACACAAATACTGTGAGAGTACCATGGAAGGACATAGAGCACCCAGGAAGCTCCCCAGAAAGCAGACCCTGCTGAGTGAGTCCTCTGCACACTCCACTGAGGTCTCATTTTTCTTTATCCCCCCAGTCCTATAGCAATGTGCAGCCTGTGAGCTGCCCTCCCACTACCCTTCATCTCTCAACAGCCAACCCCCATCACCAGCTGGATCACGATGACAACTCTGCTCAGGAGCTGGGATTGCAAACAAACCTTTTTCACAGATGCTTCTCCTGATGTCTGGGAGGAGCTCGATATCAGGTCCATGGAGCACACAGATTAGCTCTGCGTATCTGCCAGGAAGGCATCAGGTGCCATCTCAGATGTGCAGCTTCCAGCTGGTTACAGGGAGGGCAAGATAACTGTTTTCATCCAGGTGATCTAGAAAAAGTGAGTGAAGCAGTATAGTCCACCAAGTGCCCTGCTTTACCACATTCCCTTTACTTTCTTATCAGAAGCAAAAAATTCTAGGACTTAAAATCTTCCACATCAATGCCATTCACATCCCTGGTGTTCCATGGGGCTCTGATTTTTCTATTTATGGCCAGCTGTTTAAAGTCCATTGCTATGTTGTTTTTAGTGCCTGACCATGGCTTGATTGCCCATTACTGAGGCAATCATTTCGTGCTTTGTATTCAGTGAGCAGCACAGATTAGAAGATGAAGAGATTCCTTTTGGCATTTACCAGTTGTGAAGTTTCTGCACGCTAAATACATTATTCTGAAGTAAATGTGTAATCTTATTCTTTTGCCACCAAAAAGGAGAGTTCTCAGATTTTTTCCATTAATTACTATTTTTCATTTTAAGATGTGGATCTAAACATTTAGAATATCACTTATGAAAGCCCAAGGTATGAATATGAATGGATGACTAATCCTAGTAAACACAGAATTCACAGCACAGGAGTTGTATCAGCAAATGCAAGTTAGGCAGCCTCTTAGTGCCTGTGCCAGAAAAACGCTGCTTTTGTACCCTCCAGGCATGGTGGTGAGCAAATAGTACAGTCACAGATCCAAAAGGCTGACACAGAGGCTTCTGCAGTATGGAAAGGCTCAGGGTTTGAAACATTTGCCAATGAATGTCCTGTGAAAAGGGTAAGAAACAGCACAGATCATTCCCTTCCTGTAAGGTGTAATGGGAGCCACAGGGAAGACCCCAAGCACTGAGTTTTAGCTATTTGTCTCTTGTCATACCACATTTTCTTCTAGCCTTTCACCACTGATGTAGAGGTGCTTTCATTATCAAGACTGGTAGAGGATTTGGTTATAAATCCCAACAGAGCAGTCACAACAGCAAAGCTGGTAAGGAGGGCAATGCAACTGTTATTTGTGGAGTCCCAGCTCCAAGCTGAATCTCTGCCTTGGTCAGCTCCAGGATTGCCAGAGCAACCCACAGCCAAATGGGAAATGAAGGGACCCCTGCTGCCCCCAGAACAGTAACCAGGGCACAAAAGGCAGCAGCACCTTTTTCTGTGCAATAGCCTTGAGCTAGAGCACACTGCAGGAAACCAGGGATCTGTCTTCCTCTCCTGCCAGCTTTTGGGATGCAAGGTGGGTAAGAGAGTGAGATTCCCCAATCTGAGAATACTTCAGCATTGTACACGAAATCAGCTGAAATCAGGAGCTACCTCTGAGGCAAGAACAGGAGTCTGGAAGCCTAGAAAATGGGAGAATGGGACAGACTTGGTCCTTAACTGTATGACCAAAAAGTGGCTTCTCACTTTTGCTTGTTTCACTCCCTGAAAGAAGCTGTGTAGAAGGATTTAGAGCTGCCCAAGTAGCCTGTGATATTCTCACTGTAGCTTGAAATTCATCTAAATATTGACTCTTTCAGAGGGAGTTTAATGCAGAAAGGCAGTATCTTTGACCAGAGTATTTGCACTAAACCCCTTGAAGATCAATGAGCCAGAGTGATCAGACAATTCCAGTTGCTCTTGCGGACTGCATTTATCTTACAAGCCAGCCTGAAAATTTGGATTTCATACATTATTCAAAGTCCAGATCCACCCAGTCTTTCTGTATTTCTTCTTGCTTGTAAAGCCTCTTCCTTGTTTTTATGGCCACTGCTAGTTAGCTTCTGAATATGCAGAGTAGGGCGGCCCAAGCTGTGTGTGTTAAGCAAATGTTCTGGATCGATTCAGTTTGGTGTAAAACAGATACTGACAATTCCAAATGGAAACATCTCTCCTGCAGGAGCCCCCAGGAGTTAGGAAATCAGACATAAATGCTGCCATGTTGCACAGCACGGAGGAGCCTTGGAACCTGAGGAAAATGCTTCAGTGGTGGTGTTCCTATCTGTGCTGCAAAGAGTAACTTCAGATGGTAGTTCGCAAAGTGTCAGGGTGGGTACACAGAGCACAGGGTGATGGGAGTTTGCCTCTCTGCTTGGCTGCTCTGCTGGGTTAAGTTTGTAAGAAATTATTAGCCCACACAGGCATATGAAGCATTTATGTATATGTTTACATATTTAAATACATATATATACACATATGCACATATTTCAGTTGGTATTCAATGCCAATAATTACTATTTATAAGCTGTGAGGGGTTCCCTAAGCTGATCACAAGTTTGAGGGTGTCTGCAGGCTCATGAGCATGCTGCAGCCACCAAAAAGATCCTCAACTGCTGGAGCAAAAAATTCAGAAGCATCCAGCACGGAAATGAGAAGGTTTTGTAAACCTATCTCCTTTCTGCTTATTGCATCCTCCAAAAGTGGGACATGTCCTTCAGGTTTCTCCCACTGCAGCCAGTTTGGGTGCCTCTGGGGCTGGATGAGAGCTCACACTTAGGAGAAGCATCTGCAGGTGTGTGATTGCTGCAGCCTGTGCATTGGCTCTGAACACCTCCCCTTTCTGCACCTTCCCCTGCCCCAGCACTTATTTATTGCTGCTCTTCTCAAGACACACTTTTCCTCTCTCTGACCAAGGCAGGACACACAGCCTACGTCTCTTCAATTAGTCCCATCCTTCTACTGGAGCAAAATCTCTATGTGCCCAGTCTGACCCTGGCAAAGCAGTTCAGAGGTAATGCCAACCACACAGGGGTGCTGGGGTGGGAGCTGGTACAAGGGTCTGGCTTTTCTCCTTTCTTGATGGCAGTGAATGTTCTTTGGTCTGTTTTCTGCAATAAATGTGTGGCCCTTGCATTTCTTATGCTGCTGCTTTAATTTTATATTACTTCTGCCCTAATGTAGTCCCAAGGGTTTTGAAATCCTGAGCCTGAATTATCAATATCTATTTTCTATGTAGCCAGAAGAAAATAAAAAGATAGATAGGAAAAGTGTGGTTTTGTGAGCTCAGGTTTTTGAGAGAGTTTCTCTGGATTTATAGTGGTGTGATTAAGAATAGTATGTGGTCCATTGTGGTAAGCAGGCTAGGAAGCCATGACCCATTAGAAGAGGCCCTTGAATTTCTACTGTGCAACTTCAGCTGTGTCTTATTCATTTGCTGTTATCTTGCAATGATTCTTTTTTGTGTTTGCTTTGTTTTGTCCCCGCAGCTTGTTTATTTGCCAACACTTGGGAGTTTAGCTTTTACAAGGTGTTTATGGTGTTTGCTTTAAGGCATATATTTAAGTATCTGAAACACTTTGGGCTTTTAATGTTTGAGGTAAATATAGTGCTACTCTGACATGTACAACACGTAAATATCTATGATATAAGCATTTTAAAGTACTTAATGTTGAAATCCCATTTCCCCAAATGTGTTGTTTTCAATACAGGTAGATTAGGATTAAGTATAAAACTGCTGCATAAATGAACACAGGGAAGGAAAAATTCCCTTCTCCCATGGCAGCAGCTGAAGCCTGTCCAGATTGCATTAATGCCCAGGTGGGCTGTGTTCAGTGCTGTGCCACTTAGCTGTGGTGGGTATTTGCTGGGTATGGTGTGAGCAAGAGGCTCGGGAGACTCAGATTGAATTCTTCGCTCTGCTACAATCTGCTTTAATTCTCTGCGTGCCTCCGTTCAGCTGAAAGGACATCACCATTCCTGATGAAAGTTGAGATAAATGTACTGAAAACGATGAAAGCCTGAAATAGGAGGTAGCAGGGCTGTGTCGGCAGAGGTGTATTTTGTTCTGCTAATCGTTTGCTGCTGAAGTCTGCAGAGGGAAGGGAGGCTTTATGCTGAACGAGCATGACAGGGTCATGCAGGACTTCATGTACCTCAGGGACAAAGTTTCAGAAAAGAGTTTCAGCTTTTTATCAACAGTCTCTGCAGCTGCAATTCAAACAAAATTGTTTAAAGGGCTCCAGCAGTGCCATACAGATGACTGTCTTGAGGGAGCAGGATGGTTGTTAGACCATCACCAGTGTAAGCTTATTGACCACAAAGTTGTGGAGACAATAAGCAGGGAAAATGTAAGCGTGAATCTGAAAAACCTTTGGAAAACATCTTTGTGAACATGTAGGTTCTCAGAGGATGCTTCCCACCTTTTTATTGATCTGTTGATCTAAGTCATAATGACCATCCTGCTCAGAAGAAAAGGATTACTTCCCTCACAACATGTATTTGATAAAGATTGTAATCATTGTTCCCTAATAACAGCAAAATCCATCCTCAACTTCTCTGCGCACAGCAAATTTGGAAGTTTTGTATGGGAAGAATGTGTCCTTAGTTAATTGTTGCTGGCTGGTTTATTAAGGTATTATCTGTGCTTGAAGCTTTGCTTCACTTAAGGGCCCCAGTTTGCCTTTTAGGCAGCATTTGCTGTAGTCAAGAGCAGAGGGTGCTTGCATCTTGGAGGAAATGGCAGCCTCCAAAGAGGCACTCGGTGTGGTGGGAGATGCTGAACCACAGCCCACATTTCCCATACCACTCCTTAGCAGGCTGCTGCTGTATTTAGAGCAGTCTGTGCTGTGTAGTTACATTCTGCTGTGAATTACTTCAGCAGAGGAATGAGCTTCTGCCTCCAGCTGGCACCAGTGCTCTCTTCCGGCTCGTGTCACGGCTCCAGGAGGGTGAGAACCCAATTGCAAAACCATCCAGGCTTCATTATTTATTAAAGCTTGGAAAAACAAGTTACCCAAGCCATAAATACATGGGTAGCATCGTTTCATCCTGCAGAGGCAGTGCTCTTATCACAAAAAGTTCAGGCAGAAATAAATAGTTTCTGGGACCAAGAACATGTATTTACAAATGTGGCAGAAGCTCCCAGCAGTTTTATGCTGAAGATACAATAGCTTTAGATCATGAAATAACCAATACTGAGGATAGTCCTGAAACAGGCACTGTTATTACTAGCACTAAGTATGCTTAACATGAGTTGTGTGCCTCAGATTTAGTACAATGGGGTGACTGCAAACCAGAAGTGTGTGTTGCTTGCTGTAGTGATGTGCAACATGTAGTGCATTGAACACATCTTTTGCACAGCAGTTGTGCAATCACTTCCCTGCTCTGGGATTGTTTTCCTAGCTCCTGTTTGGAAATGATTCACCCTTTTGAAACTGGGAGCTTCTATTCCATTCTGTAGATGGTTGCACTGAACTGTCTGCTTTGCTGCTGTGCAGGCATGTCATTAAGATCATCAGTATAAGGGAGGAGATTAAGATTACCCAAAACCAGAATTGTGTTCTTCTAAAATTAATATACTGCCCTCCTAATGACTGTATGCAGTGGGAATATGTTAGTACACCACCTTCCTGTTATGTGCACTCTTATCACTGCTTGATGGATTATTACTGGCCCACTATGTGCAGAGAAACACAAGTTTGTATAAATTTAATTGCTTCTCATGCTGATGGGCTTGTTTTATTTCTAAAGGATGGGGGTCTGGTGGGCAGGTTTCACCCTTTTGAAAAAAAAACCCTAATCTGCATGTCTTCCTTCAGAACACACTCTAATGCCTTTGACTGTTATGATTACAGCAGACTTCAGGTTTTCCACCAGTTACAGTTTTATTTCTGGATGTCATTGGTGGTGCTTTTTTGTCTTCCTCTCTCCCCACAATAAAGCAGCTGCACAGAAAACAGATGGTGTAGAGTCAATCCAGTTGAAATTAATGGAGTCAGGCTATCCACACAAATCTCTGCAAAGAAAAAGGAGAGATTCTTTTTTTGCAGTGTGTTATGTACAAGATATATGTTGTTTGTAAAGGAACTTAGTTCATGTAAGGGATAAAAAGCTGTAACCAGTGAAGAGGAAAGCCTGCTTTTTAAATCAAAACTCAAATATAAGTACACAGCAGCAGTCACTGTCTCAGTGGAAGCCTCTGTATTTGTAGTTGAAGGATGGAGTACTATTTCTATTCTGGTGGAGTTCTGTTTCAATCATAATTGTGCATGCAAGGATATGACACAGCCAAGTTTTACATGCAGATTGGTAACAAATCTGTGACTGGACTCAATTGAACCCAAGGTGGCAAGGACCACATGAACCTCTAACAGTGCAAGTAGTCCTTAAAAAACTGATCAGATTTGAGACTGCATGAATAGGCATTTGTACATTGGTGTTTATAGACTGTGTCCATAAAAATCTGGTTGTGGGGGGAGCAGATTTAGCAAGGTCTCTAGATGTCTCCCAGGAATTTCAAAAACACTTTAGCAATTAGACTCTGAATACCTTTACGACTGGTACAAATTAGGTGCCTAACTTATGCAGGTGCTTTGGAATCCCACTAGGCTCATATATGCATAAATAGGTGCCTAAACAATGTTTATATGTTTGCTCCATGGTCCTTAAACCTTTTGGTGACATATTTCGTTCCTTCCTCTGAGTAATAGAATTGTCTTCTTGCTGTGAGTAATCCACTTGTCAGGAGCTAATGCTGCATCGTGCAGCTGCTCTGTGCAGGTGGGGTCATGGCTGATGTGGAGCCAAGTGAGCTAATCCTCCTCTTCTGTTGCTGCTGCTTGGAAAAGGTCCAGGAGTGTGTTGCACATCCAGGGGGGCAGGCACGTTTGCTGGAGCACACCTACATTAAGCACCAGGGAATAGTAGCCTGGGTTTCTAAGAATGGTTCATTAAATATGTGATTGTAGAGCGTGGTGGATGTGTCCTAGCCAGCTTGGTTAACACGGGGCTGTGGCAGGAAAAGTGCTGGGTGGATGTGTGAGAGACTTCATTCTGAAAGCATGTGTCACAGTCTGGATGTATTAAATAGATCTGTGTTGGGGCTGGAGTCTTACACTGTTGTGATAAGACAACATGGCAAGTATAAGCTCAGCAACAACCTTACATCTTTTCAACAAAAATGTAAAAGCTTTTTTTTATTTGCAATAATCAGGGAGCCAGAAGAAGGAATGGCAGCTACAGCATAATGAGGGTGAAAAAGCATTTCAAGAGGAATATTGGATGATGTTGATTAACCATGAAATGTGGCAGGTTATGTGCAGACAGAAAAAGCTGCCTCAGGATTGCAGCAGAATCCTGTTGCCAATGGTGTAAGCTATTTACAAACAAAGCAGGGGAAACCTCACACAGCCCTTGCTCCTGGAGTGACAGAGCAGCACTGGAGGCCACCAGGCAGCAATCAAGGAATCGTATTTTCTGCCTCTTTGACACGAGTGGCATTACAAGGTGCGTGGCCTTTATTTGCGTTACATTTGGGCTTATGCACTGACATTTCTGTTTCTGCAAAATGCTCATCTAGTTAAGTATTGCTCTTTCATGTGTGAGTGTTGGCTGGAGAGGAGGGAGAAAAGGAAAACTTTCTAAAACTGAGCCTATTAGCAGAGAAGGGAAAACTAATACCAGCAGATATTTAGGGTGAACTTTTACAAGTGTCAGCCAAACCATCAGATATTTTACACATACTCTTTCCTGCTTGAAACATTTTATTCTCTTCTACTTCAAGACTCAAACAACCTTCAGGGTTTTATAGCATTTACCTAAAAACAGCGAACATTTTCAATTATTTTCACACAGTTCAGGGACCATAATTTACTTAATGCTATGAACAATTGCCTTTCTCAGGGACTGCTGTGAAATGTCACCTCTGAAGGATGGCTCCCTTGTTGGTAGCAGTGAAAGCCCCATTTGTAGTTTTCATTTTTTATTTTGATTTAATTTTCAGACAATTCAACTTTCACA
This sequence comes from Ceyx cyanopectus, assembly GCA_013401355.1. NCBI lineage: Eukaryota > Metazoa > Chordata > Aves > Coraciiformes > Alcedinidae > Ceyx > Ceyx cyanopectus. Next base: position 12,816 of record VYZU01048189.1, on the reverse strand, counting down.
CCATGCATGAGTGACTAAACTCATTCCACTTGTCAGAAGAGAAAAATTTTCATAATTAAAATCTAAAACAAGGGTGGCCTTTTGCTTGTCGACCACCTATTTCACTTCTGCTTTTGGGGTTGGGTTTTAGGTTTTTCTTCTTACCTCTTCAAACTATTATCAGTGAAGGACCTCCTATAATTTTCTGAGCTCTGGAAGAACCTCAGTGAAAGGGCCAGAAGACCTGTGAATGAAAATCCTCTGTTTACATGGAGACAATCCATTCTTGTTTTTCAGGCCCCTGTAATGCAATTTGATATGACATGTAATTCACTATTTTTTAATGCAGGAATTCCCTTAGGAGTTCCCTGATTTGAAAAGCTGTGTGAATATTCTTGTTGCTCTGTCTAAAACCAGATATGTTCCTGCAAGATCATCCTGACACTTTTATCTCATTCCTCTTTGGTTGATCTCCTGTAGTTGAGTGACTGTCAGTGTGTAGGAGGTTTCTGTGTGTGGGCAGAGAAGCTGAAGGTGAAGTGGGCCATTCCCACCAACCTGCTAGTGAGTAAAGACTAATTTAGTTGCAGTTTGAACTGGCTTTAGATCCAAGGCCAGTGCAAAGCAGTACACAAAGTTGATAGTAATATGCTTGTGACTCCACTGTCTTCTTTGCTACCATGGGAAACTGGGTTGGCTGCCTGCCTGCTCAGTTCAGGCATGAAGGCCAACTTCTGGCTGTTGGGGAGAGTCTGTGGCCTCAAAATACACCCGGAAGAGGCACATGGAGGTCTTCTCCAAAAAGTTGGGCTCATTTGCATTAAGAATCCATGCACTAGTCTCTGAATGTACTTGTCACTAAAACCTTATGCAAATAATTATTCCAGCTAAGCCATGGTCATAATTTCCATTTCACTGAGGTCAGTTCCGTTACATTTGTGGGATTAGCTGCTGGTGGTATAAATGGCTTATGTTCTGCTTTGAGGGTGCTGGCTTTAAATTAAATACAGAGCTGGGATGTGTGCATCTGCTTTAGGTTTGCAAGCTGCTAATGTGCTCTCTTTAATCAAAATCCATTACCTTTCATGAGATGTAAAGGATTAACCCTTAAGTGACTCTAGGGACACTGTTCAGTTAAAGTTGCACTGATAAAGTCAGTGCTACACGGTATTTATGCTCTCCTGTTGAGATAAATGGTCCCTGGGAAGTGCTGAACCAGGCAAGCCAATAAGCATAGAATTTCAGATGTTAACTGTATTCACAGTCTTTCCCAAACAAGGCTTTTAAGGAATTATTTCTCCATTTTTTTCTTTTATTTTTCTAAAATTTCGTTAAAACTCTTCCAAATGTTATATACATTCTTCATACAACCTGGTAATGTTTTTCCTGCTTCCAGGAGCATGCCTTTCAAAGATATGGAAACACAGATGCACATGCACTTAAACTTTCAGTAACATCTCCTTCAGTTAGCCAAGGTAGAAAAAAAGTGAGGAAATCAAAGGTTCCATTTGCTACAAAAAGTGAAGGAGAACCGAGATTTAATTTTAAGCTGTGCAGCGTGCATGCTGGAAATGAATTGTACTTTTAATTAAGTTTGTCAGCATGTTATGCATGGCTGAAGCTTAAGGAAATATTAGGGAAGGGTAGAAATGTAGGGCTAAAGAAAGTATTTTATCTGGGATGTTCTTGAGGGAGAAACATTGTACATGTGAAAGATCAGCCATTCTGCAGTGAAGCTGAATTATCAAAAGAATGGTCTAATTAGAGAGATTTTTGCCACCAACCTTTCCTCACTAGTATTCATTGGCAGCTGAACTCTGTGCTGCTGTGTTAAAACCAGAGTTCTCTCCATGCAGGAAGTGCATTATTTATTTAGCACAAGCATAGTTGCAAATTTACTAACAAATTTAACCAACATAATTGATTTACCCCAGCTATTACTAATCTAAATATTTCAGTACTAGGAATGAAATTAAAAACCCACTTTTGTATCTCCTCAGCCTTGGAGTTCTGGTCAACATCTTCAAGGAGAGCTCCCAGCACAGCATGCTGAGCTAGCCTGGGCCAAGGGCAACTGCTCCCCTGGTTTAGCAGCCGAATTGAGGGGCTGCTTGTCCTTCCTGACCCAGAAAGATCACATTTTTACCAAGCTTTCATTTCAGGGTGCTTATTTACATGTTCTAAACTTCAGCATGTGATTTCACCTTTATGATGAACAAATGGAAATGTCTGTATCGATTCTGTTAAATCTACTTAAGGATTGACTTTTCTGTCAAAGGGACTCAAAGCAATTTGTTAGCTTTACAAGTATCTTTTTACCACTTGTTCTTAATACTTTTGGAGGAAAGTAATCTCTTTGATCATGACTTGGTTTTTCCCCTCCTCCACAGAAATTAACAAATGGGGTCCTGTTCATCTCCCCAGTTCATATTATTTCATCCAAGTAATCCTCTGAGGTTAGGGTGGGCGGAAGGATTTCTGGACCACCTTCAATACATGAATATCAGGTGTGATTAATCCTGGTGGAGTGGGAAAGGAGGTGTGGAGGTTGGGGGGTCTTGTTGGTCTCACTGGGATAGGGCTTCTGTGTCAGATGGCTTTGCACAGCTGTCCGACCTGAACAGGGGTGGAATTCTGCTGCTCATGCAGTCAGGTGAGGTTTGCTGTAATTTCTCATCTTGAGTGGGATTTCATTTGAGATTTTTACTGTCATGGAGAATTGACAGAATCCTGAAGTCTCTATTTACTTGATGTGAGTCAACTCTTTATTTATTCACCATGCAGCATCCTCAATATGCCACAGGAATCATTAACCTACGTAAATTACCTGCATCCTCAAAAGGTATAAACAAGCTAATTTTAAGCATCCTCTAGATCTGAGTGAAACACATTTTGTGTGCTAAAACATTGAAAATTAGAATACATGATAGTGAGAATAGTGTTAAATGCCCTGAGTGCTCTTAAACTTCAAGGAGCTTAACAAACATTACTTGATTAATAATTTACTAAGTGTATATTAAAGTGTAAATAGTGCAAATAAAAGTCTCACTTCATATTTTGAGTTGACTTCCATGACTAAGGGTTTTTTCCTGAGTAACTTGGTGTAAAATTGATTGAGCAGTTAAGTGAGTTTGTGCATGCCCTTACCTTTTAAACTGGGAGCTTCAAAAGTTATTGCAGCAACATAATTGCATTTTGTATTTCAAAATACTTGAATTGCAACTTGAGTTGCATTTACTGTTTAGGGGTTTTTAAAATTTATTTTCTGGGATGGCAAATAAATAAGATGGCAGAGAGGTAAACAATTGTTAGAAAACTCCTGTGCTGGACTGTTACATTAGCTGTCATGCTAAATTACATTTCCAAATGACACATCTTCCATTTGATACTTACAGAACAAATTAGGCAGAAAAACACCTCATATTCCTAAATACTTTTAGCCAGTGGGTTTTTCAAGGTTAAATAGAAAATGGTGCTACTAAAAATCCATTAATATGCATGTTAGCAAAAATGTCGCAGGCTCTCGTGGCAGTTGTTGGAGACAACTAACAAGGGATGTTTTGCAGGACCAGCCAGAATTCCATGAGGCTCATTTGGCTAATTATTTGTTGCTCTGAGTTTAGTAATAAAAAGATGCTAATACTCCCCTGAAGCCTTTTCTTTCTCATGGCTGAATCGAGGACAAGCTCATCTTTTGGGCAAGACATGAGAATGGCATGTCTTCAAAAAGGTTCTTTTAACTTCCTTTCACTGTGTTGGATTGTCCTGTAGTTATCAGGGAAGAAGAAATCCACTGAGTGCTTCTAGGTGAATGGTGTTAGCTGTCAAATTAGTAAATATCAGTCTTTGCAACAGACAGCAAAAATGCAAAAGTATGGTTAGAATCTCAAGTGAATTTCTAAGAAATCTTCATTTGCTACAAGCTTTCTTGGGACCAGTGGCCTCCTTGGCCTGTGGAAACTTATACCAGCAATGGTTTTGTCTGCTGATTATGTGGACCAAGCAGGCAGTGAGTGCTCCTGCAACATCACCCTTCTGTAAAATCTAGCTATTGATACAGAGCTCTTGGGATTGACAGTTTAAAGTTAAGAAAACACCTGAGGTGATATATTGTGGCTCCTGTGTAAGTAGACTGCATGCTTGCTAAGGCTGAAGTTTGCTGTAAGCCCTGCTTCTGTTCAGCAAAAGCACTTCCACATAAGCTCAGCTTTAAGCCTGAGGATAATGAAATTCCTGTCCAGCAAAGTGCTTAAAGCAAATGCTTAAATTTCAGGGTTACAGCAGCCTTGTATGAAGTAGGTGCTTAACTTTTTAAAGAGACAAGCCGGTGTTCTTCACCAATATGTCCTTACCTACTGGCTGCTGGATTCTCAAAGATTTATATTTCTGTCTTTCCCATGAGATTTCCTTAAAATAAATCTAGAGGTGGTTCTCTATGTGAGTTTACTGTTGAAAATGAGTTTGTGCAGATGTGAAGCAAAAGGCTTCTGTTTCCAGTGGTGTGTTTTGGACTTGCAGTTTTACTGGTCCTGAAGCAGTACATAATGGTTCACACTTGGGTCAGCATAATCTACCTCTGAGCTGTTTCCTCAATCATGTTGATGCTCAGTAACTTGGAGGCATTTTCTCCCTTTTCTGCAGTTCTGTAAGACACTTCTATCAATGCTTGATCATTCCCAGATGAATATTTTAGCATGCATAAGAAAATTTCTATCCTGTTTCAAACACTCTCAAATCTTTCACGGTGTCAGAAGTGCTTGTGCTACTCTTACCTCCATAAGCACTGTGGCTGTTGAAAAGCATTGCCACTGTCCACTTCTCAGAAGTGCTCTCCCACTTCACTGTCTTCTCGAGGAGGTCTCAGAAGTGTTTCATTGTGTTTTCTTTGCAGCATCATCCAGTTAGAGATCTTGAATGGTATACTTTGCCACCACACTGCTTGGGAAGGTGGGAACTGGCTTCTTGTTCTATGCATCTCTCCCAAGGCTTTCTGGGGTATAATGTTCCCTCCCCCTTTTCACATCAGCTCAGCCTCCACTCTTCCCTCGTTAGAGACTGCATTACCACGTCTTCACTTAAGAACATAATAGCTCTTTTAAGCTGTTCTGTTTCTCTCCCCTTCAAAATTACACAGTTAAATCCATTTGGCTTCTTGACAGTTTACTCTCCCTGAATACTGAATTTTTTTCTCCTTTAGATAGACAGTCACTATGGAGTATCATTAAGAATTTCAGCATCACTTAAGCCTAAAAAATAAAGAGAGCAAACTGATTCATGATTGTGCTCCTGCACAACAGACCATGATGTTCTATGTAATCAGACTCTTTCAATATGTAAGAAAAAAAATTATTTCCATTCTGTCTTAAAAATAGCACCTTGTTGAGCCATATTTGAGACAGTAAAATTATTATAAATGTAAAAATGACATTAAATATATAGAAACGACCATCACAGTCTATTCAGGTAGCAAGGAGAGAAAGATAATAATAACAATGGAGTATAGATGAGAAAATTGTTACTAATGGTTCGAAGACTTAACAGTGTCCAGGTAAAACTTGACTTGAAATAGGGAAGTGTTGATACCTGGCTCAGATGTGAGTTGAGTGGAGATTGTCTTGGTGCACCAAGCATAGGAAGTACTGGGTTTGTGCCAACTTCTGCCAGCAACCTACTGTCTGAATAGACCTTTGCCTCATTTTTCTCTGGTGCAAGGAGATGTGACCTAGAAACTTGGGTTCGTGGGGATGATGTTTAATCAATTTGAGCTGGTATTTGCCAATTTGCAGCTTCATTGCTTTAGCATCATGTGCAAAATCCTCGCATCCCAAAAAACTTTCAGCAGAGCAAGAAACCAAACTTGCATCTCTGAGCATTCTGCCTCCCATCATGTTAGCAAGGGAAAAAGGTTTTGGAGAGGAAAGTCTGCGTTTGCTGAAATTGCCAGACTGATGGTTTGAGCCATTCCTTGCCCCTACCCATGTAATGAGCTGGATTCCCTCTCTCTTTGAAGCTGACTAATGTGGTTTATCATAGAAAACCCATTTGCTCAGGCTATATGCGGGAGGAAGAAGGGTGAACTTCCCCATAATGCTCACAAAACACTTTGATATCTTAGCCTGGAAGGCACCACAGAAGTGCAATGGATTATTATTAATGAATTAACTAAATGATTAATTTAGTTAAAAGCTAAATTATTTAATTATTCATTAAATTAGCCCCAAATGTGACAACAGTGATGAGACAAGCACTCAGTCTGCAAAGCAGTAACATAACTTGCATTAAAAAGTTGTTTTCTCCATTATTTAATGAATTAGAGCTTTAGTTATAAACAAGCCATCCAGCAGCCTTTTCAGTCATGATAGGACTGATGACTCTCTGGTGTGTTGTTACAGATGATAGCAGTGTGAGATTGGAGACAAGATGAGGTCGTTCCTAATGAAGAAGAACTTAACCTTTTTGGTAGTGGGATGTCTAAATCTAATTAATCCTATTCTTAGAAACTTTATCTGATGTGAATAAGGATACATCGTTTAACAGAAACTTCCCTCGGGGGAACAATTGGGGGTTTACCAAAAATGAAGAGGTTTTCCAGAACGTAAGCAAATTTTCTAAGACCACATGTGTGTGAGACAGTGAATCCAGATTAATTGTTGATGTGTGACCTTGCTGAAATCAATTAAACAAAAAAAAGAAATTTTGACTTGCTTATTTTTCAACTTCACAGTTAATCAAGATTTTTAGCATGTCCCTCTTCCTCCAAACAAAAGTATTTTAAAGCAAAAAGTGAGGATGGGGTATTTTTTACCATGTTCTAGTTTAACTTCTTTGCAATAAGAAAAAGTTTTAAAATAATTGCTTGCCAAACAAATGGCTTTAGGACATGTGTAGGCTGGACTGCACAGCAGATCCAGCAGTGACTGGTGAGGCTGTGGAGCATTCAGGGCCAGGTGACACTGTACAGACAGTAAGGGGAAACTCCTTTTGACAAGATCATCTGAGTACAGTACATTTTTCCTCTGCAGAGGAAAAATGATCTCTGCAGGAGTTGTTGAACATAAATTTAAGGACAGTTTTTCAGGTAGTAGCTGTATGTGCAGTAGATGTGAAAAATAATTTCTTTGGTCCATCAAGGGTTTATGGATTAATTCATTAGTGAAACTACTGTAGCATATTCCTGAGGTTTTACTGAAAATAAGAACTGAAAGTATGTGACTGCAGAAGGAGCATTTCTGTTGTGACAGGCACTCCTCCAGGATGCAGGAGATCAGAGTTGAAGCCAGACTTGGCCTGAGCCACCATGTGCTCCTCCAGCTGCCTCTCCAGACAGAACACTCCCAACAGAGATCCTGGAGAACTTCCCTGAAAGTTCTGCTCCAGGGAAGTGGCAGGGAAATGCCTCTAGGATGTGGGAGAACAGCTTTCTGTTTCCAAGATCATAGGAGCATGTATTTTCCTACTTTTGTGGTGAGCCATCCAATTTAGCTGTTTGCTTCTTTCTCTCAGGATGTATCATCTTGGAAGTTAAAAACCTTCCCCAACAAATATTTTGATGAATTAGCTATAAACAGTGTTTTCTTTTCTGGCATACTAATGTTTTTGAACAGAAAGATGCTCCATCAAAAATCCTCAGCCAGCTTTAGTGAGCACTTGATGGAAGTGATCTACACCCTTAAACATCCAGAGAACATCTGGTCTGTGTTTAAGCACTGCCCTTTCTTCATGGAAACTGCCCAGGCAGGCATCTCAGTTTGACCTGGCCTGTCAGAAATGTTGAGGCAGGCAGTCCTGGTAGGGAAACTTATCCTTGGTCTCCTTGCAATCCAGTGAATTTTCTGTTCTTCTCAGCCCACGGTTCCTTTTCCTTTCCAAGTCTCTCTTGCAGACACAGGAATGCAAACTGTCACTGCCATTAGCATTGTACCAGGCAGAAGTCAGGCTGCATTTGGGAAGAGCTACATAACCAGTTCCATGAACTCACAATTTACATCATCTATCAACCACTGGAGTCTAGGCCTTGATTCTGCAACATCCCACACATACAATTAAATCTATCAACCTAACTTGTCCTGCTGAAGGCACAGGGCTTAAGTTATGTATGTCCTTGAAAGATTAGACCCCTTATTCTTCACTAGCACTTCAAATGGAATAGTTGTAAGCCAATTTCTTGTAAAGTTCACTATCTCCACATGCAGAGCAGCTGTGGGCAAAGGGCCCTGTGTTTTATGACTGTTAATAATTCTAGCCTTTGCTACAAAAATATATGAGAAACTTCAGCAATTTTTTCAGCTCAGTACGTGAATTCTAGATTTAGGCTTCGAGACATCTTGTTGCACACATACTGCAGAGGCGGAGAATGGAGACAAGTTGTCATGCATGAAAGAAGGTGCTGGGAATTAGATGAAAGAGACTTTCCCACCTCCTAATAAAAGTCAAAAATGACTCATCTGAAATAGAGGAGATTAACAGTAGCCAATAATTTGAATACAGCTTTGCTGACGTTGGATGTTCTTATGAAAAATGACCCAAGAAAACTTCTGCGAAGCACCCGAGAGACCAGAGACTTAAGGGCTTCATATGAGAGCCATTTTTAGGCCAATATTTTGAAACAGAAGTCTCACTGTTCTTCCTCTAATCCAGTTTCTTAAAGCTGAGAAAGCTTTTAGAAGGATTTTTTTGTCTGTTCTTAAAACAACAGTTGACATTTTTCAGAACACCCATTTTGGAAAATAGGAAAGAAAAATGGTCTCAGGTTAGTGGCCATTAACATGTCAGCCAGATAAATCAGATATCTTCTACTCTGGATCTTAATAATAATAATAAAAAAGTCCACTTGGGACAATAAAAAGTAGGAAAATAATCACCAGTAGATCTTTATTTCTCCCAGGTTCCGGGGGGGAGCTATGAAAATGTTAATTCAGAGGCACTTAAAAAAGTATTGCTTAAATTTATCTATATCGTGAATTCCAGCTGACAAAAAGTTACTTTACACTAATTTACAGTATCCATCATGAAGTACCTCTTCAAATGAAAAGGTTTAGATTTTAACATAGGACTGTAAACTCCCAAGGACTTTAGGACAGTTCATCCTCTTGAGAAGCTGGTGTGATCTACAGCCTCAGGAGGCTCTCTATCTCACTCTTGTTGTAAGGAGATCTTTCGAGACTTGTATCTTTGACAATGTACAGATCTCAAATGCTGGCTGGGTTTTGACCTGGATTCTTACTCTCTCTCATTTCTAGCTGTGCAACCAGGTGGGAGGGGATTTACATCCATTGTAATCCTTGCAAACAGGAATTTGGCTTGGTAGTAACTTGGGACCATCAGACAGATTCTAGGGTGGTTTTTGTTTTTTGTTTTTGTTTGGGTTTTTTTTGTGTGTTCGTTTTTAGTTTTGGGGAATTTTTTAGTATTGGGGAAGATAATGACCTGTTTGCTTTCCATTTCAAGAGGGAAGAGGCCATAAGGTCTGTAATTTGAAAGTTGCAGCATGGTAGATTTCTGGGCTTATTCAGGTATGGTTGTCACTAAAGCTGCAGTGAAGGAAACAATGAGTTTAGAAACAAATATTGCCTAAACCACTGTCTTTCTGTAGATCAAGAGGAGAGCACCAGTGGTAGTGGGGTCTCTCTCCTCCATCTGCATGATGATAAATGAGGTGTTGAAGAATTCCTGTTCTGAAGGCTTTTAAATAGGATTTCTGCAGAACCTTTTCCCCGTGAATCACCATTCAGCTCGTCTTACAATTGAGCTACTTTACCAACAGGGATAGAAATCCCCCAGCTTCGTTTCAAGTTGGGGATTTTCAGACATCTAGGCTTTAGTCTCTTTAATAGGAGAGAGCTAAGAGAGATGACATAATCATATATTAACGACACAATAAGCTACTTACTGTCCTCTGTGACACTGGAACTTGACTCTGGGGAGGCAGTCAAAGCCACGTCTGTTTGAAGGAGCAAAGGTGAGGCATCGTGCTGGTGTTTTTATGAATATTTCATAGCTTAGAGCACTAACCTGTCTATTCCCCTTACAGATGCCTACTTATGCTTTAAACAAAATGCAGAACGTAGCTGTAAGCAGATGTACATTTGTTTAAATTTTTCTTTGTACATCAGTAATTTGACTGAAATTGCTCAGGCAGAGTGTGAAAACATTATGCAGAATAGAGGAGGAAGGGAAGAAAACAGACCTTGGGGGTTTAACAGCAATTTGCTCGTACTCTTCTCAAAAGAGAGAAAAACACAATCAAAAACCTGATAACAAACCTCACGTGTTGCCTGTGTCTTCCACCTGGGGCGTGTTCACTGCAGCAGTGGGGATGCTCCTGCAGTGTCCGGGGGCAGGATCTGCTGCTGCTGTGTGAGGCTGGAAGAGAAGAGTTGTCCTCGTGTGCTGTTTGCAACAGACAAACAAGCAGCTTTGATTCCACCACGTCAAAGGCAACGGTAACACGTGTGCCTTGAACAGTGATTGTCCTTTCCATGACTCTTGCTGTTTCATTTATTTTGCAGTTTCAAGGCCAGGCTGTTTCTTTGGAAGATATTACTAGAATGAAAAAAAACAAACCCAAACCACTAAGTCTTTCTCAATAGCATTTTATGTCTCGTATACTGGTGTTAACCTCTAGCAGAGTTCCCCAGAATTATCATTGATGATGGTCTATGGATCAACTTCAGATTTTATTTCCTGGAATTTTCCAGACTTCTTCACAGTCTAAAGTACTGTTGGCTCTGCTGTAAAAAGTGAAAATTGCATGTAGTTTTTTTGGTATTAAGGTAATGACAACTTTGAGCAAATTTTTTATTTCACAAACTTTTACAGCTAACAACCTTCAAAAGTAGCAATATCCTGGTGTATTTTTCTATGTGTCTGTACTGCAAGAGGAAAGTAGGTAGCTCAGAGGATGGCATCTAAATGCCACGTGTAGTAATTTGACACACAACTGCCATTAACAATAATGGGAGTTGTATGTCTGATGATCCATCATGAAGAGTAAAGAAAATTCAACCCTGGGGGTTTACTGTGCAGTGTTCAAAAGTGCAAGGCAAAATACAGAGACAAGGCTAAGAAGCTTGTTTCTCCTTTTGTGCCCATAAGGAGATGCAAAAAACAGCATTTTAAAGTCTCATGAATAATCCACATCCCTGTTTTGCTGTTTGGCTTTTTTAATTGATGAAGTAGAGAGATTCTGAGCCTGACTGTACCTTCAGACTTTGAAGCCAACTGCTTGTAAACAGGTGATTAAGAACCCAACTTGCTTTTAACCTCAGGGCTAGATGCTTACAGGGTCAAGAGCCTTGCTCACTGGCTCGCTTCCCTCTAGAAATAAGCAGGCCTTAAGGAAAATCCTTGCCTGGGCTCCTCTCCCTGGTATTATTTGATGAGCTACCTCAGCATTGGAGCTGATTTAAAAAATAAACCCCACAGTTTTCATTTTAATTCTTCCAGCTACTTCTAATTTTTCATTTCTTGAAATCACAAACATAGAAACGTCCTGGGATAATTCTGATGTTAGTTTAAGCTGTTTTCATGGGGTTTAAAATTAATCCCTCCACTATGAATACTTTGTTTCCTAACCAAATCTAGTTGGGACCCAGCTTGCAAAATTTGTCCTGCACACATCTGAACAAGAAGGCAATGAGCTTTCCTTGAGAGGTGATCTTAGCCTTTAGAAGGTCAGACCCCTCTTATTTCCTGACCTAAAAGACCTTTGCACAGTGAAATTTTGTTCTCATTTCTTCATTATTCTTATTTAAAGCACTGTCTTACTCTGTAAAGTCAAGCTCTTCTTGGCAAAAAGTGAACTTCTCTTTGCATTCTGGGCACTGTTCATGGAGGTTATCGACAAAATGTTTATTTTACTTTCTTATTTTTTTATCAGTGGTGGAAATAAGGCATGAGTACAGGATAAGAGTTGGATGTTATCTTTATCATGCATGCTTTCTTATGTACACGAGTTCACATGAGTTAGGTTTGTAGGAGTCCACCAAAAATGATGATTCAGTGATTGGAAGCCAAATTTGACTTAAAGTTCCTTTACTATTTGTGAGTCTGAAAAGAGAGTAAATATCAGAAGAAAATGTGAACTTCAGATCCACAGTGGAGTCTGTGGGTATGGCACAGGAAGATGCTTTGAGTTGGAAACAGGGAATATCTGATAGTGAGGTCTGAGAGAATTAATACTGGTCTCCCGAGTGTCCCATCTGTCTTCACGTTTCATACTAAGTTGGAGTTCACCTTCCCTGAAGTTTTTTTCTTTTCAAGCTTTCATTTCTTGCATTGACACTACCTGGAAAAAATAAGTTGCATGGAAGATGAGCTGGAGGATTGTTCTTGGCTCTAAGGTTTTCTTATGGCTTGCTGTAGCTCCTCACTGTGCCTTTTTGAAGGCATCTCTGAAATGTGACATTTCAAAAAGAATAGAAGAGCAGCCATGGGATGCTGGCAGAAGAGATTTTATTTAAGTTTTTTTCTGTGGGTACTTTATGATTTTTATTTTTTTTTCTGGAGAGTAGAATTGTCTCTCAAAGTGGGAAAAACTCTCATTTGGAACATCTAAGAGCAGTGAAGAAAGCATTAAAAATGATTTTTTTTGGCTCAGCACTAAGGGGGTTTGTTGGGTTACAGGCAGGCAAAGTGGCCTAATAGCATTTTTATTTTTTTTTAGATGTGGCTTTCATGGGCCTAAAATATACTCTACTTAAATAATTCACTGCCCTGTGCTCCCAGTAAATTCCCCTCTGTCCCTTTCACAGCACGCACTTGTACTGTATTAATAAGTGGTCTTACAGTTCTTAAGTCATTTTGCCATCATTTCTTCTATTTTTTTCTTTTAATTTT